>JAMPIV010003520.1:212500-299545 GCA_024509875.1 Oreohelix idahoensis
GACCAATTAAAACATAGAGAAGAGAACTGGAGACAGACACGAAGGGGTTGAAGAAGACATGGAAGATGTCACGGGACAGGAAGAAATGGCAGGAAATAACCCTATTGTGCTCTTTCTGCTGCATGTTCTGATGGCGGCTCATTAATTTACATTTTGCTTCAGAAGTATGGAAACAGTGGCACGAAAGCATAGAGGCTTCATTTATTATGAGCAACGAGGATTGGCAAGCTAAATATACAAATAATCGATGGTGACATTTATTCATACTACACGAATTGCTTAAAATAAATGGAGAAAATGCAAGAAAATTTTGTTACTGAAAAACAACCAAGGCAAGAATATTTCTATTTAAAAAAATCCCGTGTCATGAAGTATCTTGGGAAGAAATGCACGTTATTTCAACAGGCGCGCAATTTAATTCCTTGGCTGGAACGCGCAATGAAAAGACTGCAGCTTTGATGGGAATGGAAATGACATTGCCGATACGGCAGTTAGAAGGTTTAATTGTTGAAGTAAAGTACGAAATGATGTAAACAACAATCACAAATGTTTGCACACGAAAAAAATAAATAAAAACAAAGCCACAAGATACAGTGTCAAGTCTGATTATGCTGATACTGCCCTTGGGGTGATAGGTTTTTTAACAAACTGTTTTACACGAGAAAGTAATATTCACGCCCTGGATTTAGCCTCGCTTCTTAAGAAAATCCATATTGAAAGAAACTGTTGCACTTTGTTTTTGCATCCTCCGAGACCTTTGACAAAGCTGTAAGCTTGAAACCGCTAGGACCGATAAACAGTTATAAAAAGTGATAAACAAGTTGAAGGATTGATAAACAGAAGAACTAATAAAGAAGTAGAAGGACTGACAAACACATAGAAGGACTGATAACACTGGACAACAGCCAAAATGTATCCGAGACAAAAGTAGCTACTTTTAACTAATTTGGACATGCTGATCACGAATATGAACTTAAAAATCGCGAATTAGCTCTAGCTTTCAAGATCCGGAAGAAGGGGCGGGGGGGGGGGGGGGGGGTTAAAGAAAGCTTACAGCCTTTATTTTGGTTGTGAGATCGGTGACCAGGACCGGTATTGGGCCCCACATATATGTTCTCAATCCTGTGCAACGAATCTGCGCTGCTGGTTGAACCGAAAAGGACGATCGATGCGTTTTGCAGTTCCAATGGTGTGGAGGTAACCGACAAACCATCTTAATGATTGTTACTTTTGCATGACACCTCCAATTGGACATGGTATTTCTAAGAAGAAAAAGCGCCTGTGACCTATCCGAATATTCCTTCTGCTATGCGGCCAGTGCCTTACGGGGAAGGACTTCCTGTTCCTGACCCACCAGAATCTTATACTCTGGATGATGAAGAAGATAATAAGGCCAGTGGACATCCGTCACCCGTGAAAGCATCTGCATCAAGAGATCCTGATTTCGTGCCTATTGAAGAGTCTGTACAGCCACATACAATTACCCAGAGTGAATTGAATGATCTAGTGAGAGATCTGGAATTGCCAAAAAATAAAGCAAAGCTGTTGGGATCCAGACTGCAGCAATGGAATCTTCTAGAAGAGAATGTGCATGTGTCTTGTGTTTCGTGCTCGGCAAAAAGGTCTGCTTCCATATTTTAAAATAACAGATAACCTCATTGCTTGCGTTGGTATACTGGGTCTGATGGCAGCACTGCACATCAACTACAAAGACGACGATTGGGGACTGTTCATTGATTCGTCCAAGTTAAGCTTAAAAGCTGTGCTGCTCCATAATGGTAACATTTTACCACAAGATCTTGGTCCCTCCTTTCCACATCAAACTTGGACTAATGACGAATTTTGTCAAGGCCATGGAACGAAATGGGGCAGGATTTTTATACCTTCTGATAAATTTCCCAGACTTAGTGAGGTCAAAATCAAGGAAGGTGCATTTGTCGGTTCACAGATACGTCAGCTCTTCAGAGATCAGCGTTTTGATGATACCCTCACAGGTGATGAAAAGTTAGCTTGGAATGCTTTCCAGCAAGTGGCCACAAACTTTCTAGGAAACAATAAGGTTGACAATTACCAGGAGCTTGTAGAAACCCTCTTGCAGCGCTACGAGAGACTAGGGTGCAACATGTCTTTGAAATTACACTTTTTACACTCTCATCTGGATTTCTTCCCTACTAACTGCGGTGCTGTCAGTGATGAGCATGGGGAACGATTTCATCGGGACATTACTATCATCGAAAAAAGGTATCAAGGGAAATGGAATGCAGCAATGCTAGCAGACTATTGTTGGAACCTTGTGAGAGATGCTCCGGAAACTCATTACAAGCGACAGGCAAAAAGGCGTCGCTGTGAATCATTTCCGCTATGAGCATTATTATCCAATGGTATGTATATGCAAATGTGTAAAACTTGTTTTACAGATATTTAAAAAACTAGAGCTAATCTGGTGTTTTAACGGCCATTTTCATGTTCAGCAGCCCAAACAACATAAAGGTAACTTGGTTTAATCTCAGATACACACAAAAAGTCAAAATTTGTTGTCCAGTGTAAAGATCGCCTGTGCTTTTCTCCGTTTCTGCATAACAATAACAAGACGGATTAGATTAGAGCAGTACCTCGCAACCAGTGTACCGTGACACCAAGCATAATACACCATACAATGGTATAACAATTATGTGATATGGTAAAGTGCTGCGAAGGAATCTCACGTGCAAACTTTTACAAATATTAAGTTGAGTTAATCGTCACCCACCAATCCATCACACACAAAAAAAAAAAAAAAAAAAAAAATTACATACCAGCATTACAACTACGGCAATACTCAATAACTCAAATGTACAGTGTTTTCTCAACTAACGCGGTATATGTGTGTTCCCAAAAATAACTGCATTATGGAATTTCGCGCAATAAAAATAACTGGGCTGATGAAAAAAATAATGTTAGGGGCACAACATTCAAAACTTGTACAGTCTCGTAAGTAATACACTAAAGCAAATAACAAACCCAATAAAAATGTGGTGTTTGAAGCAACTAAACCAGCCACGGCTAGCACTGAAAGGAGGCGTTTCTGCGTGATTTGAAGATTTGTCCTTAAGGTCTTCATATATAGCTAATGCTTTCTATTTAATTGTGAGAAAGCTTGCTCCCAATCGCTGTTTTGTTTGGTCGTCGATCCACGCATTCAATATCTTTCCATTTCTTCTATTTCTTTATACCTTGTTCTAACAGACTTTGCAGCACTCACATGTTGTTCCTGCTAACCAAGTTTCCTTTCTTTTCGCAGCGTTGTATCTCATGGTGGCAATGTTGATTTCTTCAAACCTGTTGCTCTCGCGATGTTATGTTTTCTCTGGATTCTTTCAAAACGCTTTATTATTTCAAACTTCTCCTCATTACTTATGGCTTTCCTTTCTCGTCTGCAAATTAGATTCTTATAACCTGGATCCTTACACATGATTAGGATGCTGCTTTAACTACTGTTGTCACGAAAAGTACGCAGGGTCTGGACAACAGCTCAATACAGTCGTAGTGCACGAAATGCGAAAATGTTTTGTGTATCCCCCATCGGGTCACTACCGTCAGCTGGGTGGCATACTTTGCATTGGTGTTGTTCTGTAGCGAGAAGCATTGTCACCTCGAGAAAAATCGCGCATGAGCTAACACGATTTAGCGTTTTATGGATTTTCTTCTCCTTTTTATCTACCGATTATGAACAAATTCGCGCATTTAAAACACGCATTATAGGAGAAACGACTGTATTCTTTATTGAAAGACACATTAGAGAAAATAAAGAAAGTATAAAGTGTAAAGGAAAAAAAAAATCACATAATTAGTATGGTTAATTCGACGTATGTATCTTTACTCATGTAACCGTGTGGCCAGAAAGATGTAGTTTTAGACGGCGTAATTAATTTCCTATCTGGTCTACGGTGAATATTCGTGCTCATGATGGCATTCTCACACGGGAATGGGCGATTTAAACGAAACACATCTTTGCCATCCGTGAAGAAGACAGACGTGTGAGACATGAGGAGACAGCGCTCGGTTGTTAGACATCTCGGCGCTGCCTGACACCAGAAGAAAACACCTTTTTGAGCACGAAACCGCGTGAGTAGGGCAACGGATATCGTAGGATGTAACAGCCCATTAGTGGGCGGACCTTGAGTTGTGTCGATTAGGAAGATAACCTTGACTAAGATGTGATCTCATGTCATCCATACTGAGCATAGGACTTCTGATTTGCTCCCTAGAGAGATGGGCGGATTTTTTCTTTGACATTTTGACGTGGCTATCATGTGGTACAGGGGTGGAGATGTAGATTTAAACTGAAACAGTGAGAGGCGTGTGGTACATCAGCCATTTTTGTTTTACTTAACTCACCAGGAAATAAAATAAGTTTATTAGATTTGCCAGATCAAAAGAGTGAACCAAAATAGACGAAACGTCTAAGAATAAAAACTAAGAACAAGATAGCACAATAAAATAAGTAAAATAATAATAACAATAGAAAAGAAAGGGAGATAAAGAAATAGGAAAGAACAATAAATAAATAAATTCAAACAGGAAATTAGGACATAGCTCATAACCAAACATGCCACCTATAACTAGAGCACAGTCAGGTGAAGGCAAAACGTGGGCAGAAGCAGTTAAAACCAAAGATAGGGACACCAGGCACGATAAACTAGAAGAGAATAATCAGGACCTTTTAGAAGAAAAAACTAACCAAAAACAAAAAAATAGCAATGAAAGCACAGAAAGTACCAAAGAAGACTCGAGACATAAAGCAACCCATGCAGTTTCCAAAAATAAAGATGAGCATGTAGGAAACATATGTCGTTTAAAGTTAACGCAAGTAGCTGGTGAAGCTGTCAAGATCAAGGCACTAGATGAAAACAAAATTATAACCATCCTGGAACCTGTTAGGCAAAAAGGCGATAGCCAAAGTTTCAAAAACCCATTTTGGCATAATCATTACCCTACATCAGAGTGACAGAATAAAAGAGATGTTAGAGGAACTAAAAGTAGAAGCAAAAACAGTGACTCTGGCACACGACAGTAGTATGTCATGCACGCTACGCACCCCTTTTCAGGCGGCGGAGAGGACTTTTTATATAAGGAAATACTCCGATCGATTCAGGCGACGGAGAGGACTTTTTATATAAGGAAATACTCTGCCCAATATTGGCGGGCGTGTTGTTGTTGTGTTATGTGTTGTGTATTACAATATTTAGACAATGTATTTATACGTACATATTACAAACAATATACATATTTTACAAAACAAGTGTTACAACAGTTATACATATACAATATTTAGTACAATATTGTCACAGACGAACGCAGCTGGCCCTGAATCGTTGTAGCACGACCCTTTGTAGCGACCCCTTCTTATAGCACCAGAGCCCCCGAATAGTTTGGTAACTCTTCATCAAACGGGAATTTATTTTCACCTGGACTCATTGCTATGAAACCGTTCCACGCAGATGGCCAACACGTTGGCTGATTAATATGTGGACAGTTTATCTACCGGTCATTCTGGTCATCGCATTGATTTAAGGAAAGATTAAATCACGCTCACGGACATCGCCTGAGCAATGATATGAAGTTATTTTCATTAACTTGGGCAGTGGGGGCGTTGCCTACTTCAAACAGAGAGAGCGGAACAGGATCAAACAGACACGGAAGTGGTTTCAGCAACGTTGAGCGTGAGAGATCAAAGCAGTAGTGGTCCTTGAAACGAACGGGGAAGTTTCTTGCCGGCATTTCCCGCACCTCCGTGTTAAGCGCTAAACCGACCGCAGACGGAGCGAACGGGGGAAGATGTCGGATGCAACGAACGGGGAAACGGAAAACCAGGGGACGGCATATCTCTTTAGTCTGTCGGTCAGATCCCCGAAAGTCTCCTGAGATAAAAAAAAGTGTCAACTTTCTCATGGCTCCCTCATCTTTAATTCCATTTTAAATATATACAGACCACTAGAAAGCCAGGCATCATTCAGTGCCAGAGATTTTTAAGATTCACTAGCTATTAGTAGAAAGTTGCTAGATTCCCATCTGAAATTGGTGGCTACAAATTGGAGTGTTTCTTTTTCTGTGCACGGTATAATATATTTGTTAAAGTGATCAGTGGTCTAGTGCTTTCATTTTATTTCACTGGATTTTATAACATTTCCAAAAATAATAGATGTTTAAATGTTAAAGTAACTTTTAAAGTCGCGAAGGAATTTATAATTAATAAATTTAGTTAAGTCCTATATATAAAGATGTGTATTTTAACCATTAGACTCGTGACGTGTTTTCTTAAATACATAATTAAATACGCGAGTGTATATATATATAGCCTTAACGGTAAATTTATCGCGCGTTAAGAATATTAATTGATTTTTGAAGTATGATTATCATGGGTTTTATATCTTTTTCTCTAGAATGATCACCTTTGCGATCCCAGCATCATTAATAAATCATACAGAGAGTTTCCATACTCGGTTCTTAAACTTTCAGACAGTTTGATGAGACATTTTTTAAAATTTAATCTTGTGGCGGTCCGGTCATAATTACATGAAAGAAAGCCTACCCAAGAACATTTAAAATATTATCATCAAATTTAAATTTCAATCTGTGAGATAAACTGGAAGATGAACAGTGCCAGTAGCAATAATTTATGTACGGCTCTAAATGTGAGAGAATACCGATTTACCTGACTGTGACCGAGCCTAGTTTTTCCTCACTGGATTAAAAACTTTACCGGTCAGTGGCTATCATCACACACTGAAGGATTATACCATCACCTCATTTTTCACCCCTATGTCGAACTGCGCCAGTGCCATCCCATAGACTCGTTTCTTTATAATAAAACACAAGAACTCTTAGAACTTCAAGTCCGGCGATAAGCGGGAATATTTGCTCTCTCAGTGAAACCTCGCATTATCTGGGGCGGGACATAGAAGGACTAGACAGTTTTCACATATAAAGAGTTTAATTACTGTGTATATCATGCTATGGTTTGTCTGATGCTGCAATCGGTAAGTGTGTGGTGTATATGAGTGTGGATCCTCACAGAGTGTATGAATGACAGGAGATTTATTTTTTGCAAAACCCTTTGTTAACTTGCCTACCGGGTAATACTTTTTTGTATACCCGGCATTGTTCCTTTAAGTGGGATAATTTGTTAACTCTGTTTCATCCCCCCTCCCTTTTTTTTTCTTTGCTTAGTACAAGGAAGACACAATTGGGATAACAGTATTTTTGTCTATCACCATACCTAATATTGTAACACCTCTTTTTTCAGAGAAATTAACTTCATTGTTAGGTTACATTACCTATGTTCCTGATAACTATCTATCTTGGGACTGGGTTTACCTTTGTCTAATAAGCGGAAGGGCTTAGTCGATACCAATCTTCTTTACCCCATCCTCACCTTGTTAATTGTATTTTCTGTACTTAAGATAATTATTATGTAACCTGTTGGATGTTGTGATTGAGTTTAAATGCTAATAAACAGCATAAACATTTATAGTACTGTGTTGGACTACCAAGGCCCAAATCCCTCATATTTGTTTAATATAGTTGTATCCACGTCGTCTGTGTGTCTGAAGCACCAAATCGGTGTGAGCGCAGATGTGTGTCTGGAAAACTGGCAAATAATTGTTTGACCAGGAGAGTGGAAGAGAAGATTGAGAGAAACGATTTGTCGTAAATAAGTCTGTCTTTACTCTCCTCCAGCACTCTGTGGAGAATCAACTATTTACTCGCTAACCTTCTCCTAACACTGAGCCTTTCACCACCATTCTCCACTCAAACCGGACTACTATTTCTAAGACTCTTTCTCTCAAAATAAATTTACGACAATATTTGGCTGGCTCGCCGGGATAAAGATATTTTGAGTCTGATCTAAGTCTGGGTCTAACTAGATAGAGTGTGAGTGATCTGTCTTTGTGATTTAGGGAAAAAATAAATAATTAATTACACCCCTAGACAACGCATTTTAGTATTTGGGTCGTCCACACAGCATATTTACAGGTTGTTTTCTCTTCACAGCAGTAGAAAGTACGGATAATCATAAATTCGGTTTACTAAATTATCCTCTGGCAGAGAAACATTACATTTTTCTTTATAAGATTTGCTGGGATTGCGTGACTGGTTTTACAGTCACTAAAGGTTTTTGAAGCGTTTGAGTTGAGCTTAGCTAAAGACGCCTTGTTCTGACTTTTTAAGTCTTGTTAACACGTCTCTTCTCATAAAAGTGACTTCAGGGACGGAGTTTGTTGTTAGAGAATTAAAATTTTCGGGAAATTTTTTTTTCCTTTTAAATTGTTTTAATATAAAATAACCTCTACACCTCACGGTAGAAGGGGAACGACTAAGTAAGTAAGTAAGTAATATAAATCTTTCTCTACTGTTAGTAATAGTAGATTTTTTTCTAGTGTAACTTACCAATTTAATTGGCTTAGTCGCTTGCGTTAGGAGTCTTTAGTGACAATAACAGCGGCTATAAGTTAACACAGGAGGTAACACAAGTAAATTTTTTTATACTTTGGTTTTTTCTCGTAGCGGCTTTGAGTTTTTTTTTTCCTTCTTGTTCTTTCTTGCTATTCTCTAATAGTAGTAGCATCCAGTTCTTTAATCATGTCAGAGAGGATTCAGATGAGATCCATCCTAAGGCTGGAGGCGAAAGAATCAGGTTTAGAAGGAGAAGCCGCTAACTTGTTTGTCAACCAGGAACTTGAAAGGTATGACGCGGAAAGGAAGGAAGCACAAGAGAGAGCAGAGAGGAAAGATGCTCAAGATAGAGCAGAAAAGAAAGAAGCGGAGGAGCGTTTATTGGAGCAGAAGAAAATTGAGGCAGAGAACAAGAAAATTGAAGCAGAAAACAAGAAAATTGAGGCAGAAATGGAAGCCCGCAGAGAGAGAGAGAGAGAGAGAGAGAGAGAGAGGGAGCGGGAAAGACAACATGAACTGGCGCTTAAGGCTTTAGAGAGTCGGGGCGCCTCTACTTCGAATAACGGAGAGCCGTCTTCGCCCCAGTCAATGGATCTCTCCAGCACTCAGACTGCCCAATTAACGGCGATGTCTTTTGCTTTAGAATCTTTTCCTAGCCCTAATGGACAAATTGACAGCTACCTAGATAAATTCGAAAGGCTCGCAAATCTGTATGGGTTAGAGAGTTCCAGCTGGGCACTTAAGCTCTCAACGTCACTAAAAGCTAATGCTTATGACGTATACACAAAGCTGGGACCGAACCAACATGATTACGACATGCTAAAGATGGCCTTGCTAGAACGGTTTGAGATGACCGCCCGAAAATTTCTGCAAATGTTCAGAAACAGCCGGAAAGAGAGCACGGAAACTTTCCCGCAGTTCTCTTCACGTCTCACGGGCTATTTGATAAAGTGCATAGAATTGTCGGACCTACCTCTTACATATGAGGGACTCCTTGAACTTGTTCTTGTGGAGCAGATAAAGTCAACTTTGTCAAACGAAACCCGTAGATTTTTGGCTGAACAGGGCGCAGTCAGGCTTGAGGACATCCTCAATAAGGCAGAACGCTATACCAATGCAATGGCCGAACTTCCCAGCACTAAACGTAAACCCACAGATGAGCCATCTCGAAAACAAAATCTAGAGCAGTCATCCTATTCCTCCAATTCCTCTCAGCATTATAACCAACGAGAAAGTAATAACCAGAGACCTCCCCAGGAAAATCGAAATTATACAAAACCCGATATCCCCGAAATAACAATTCTGATAAACCCACCAAGCCTACGTGGCAGCGCGGCCACCTAGGTCAAGGAAAAGGAAAGACACCTACAACAGGAACGTCTGATCAGGGCAAGCAGACCGGGCCTAACCGCGTCGGATGTTTGCATACAACCTCGAAAGGTAGAGTCAATGTCAGTGATTCTCAACCTGAGGGCGACCGACCCTCAACTCGAGGAACTATAATTTTGAATGGTACCTCAACTACTTGTCTCTTTGACACAGGACTAAGCTTTAGTTGTATCGTTGCTAGACACCTAGTCAAACCAGGTCAGAAGACAGAGGAAACCGTCAAACTTAGTGGAGTTTTTACGAGTGATGCACCCAGGACGCTGCCTATTGCACTAGTAGAAATACACTCTGATTTTGTCAGAGGTGTTATTAAAGCGGCCATAATGGATGATCCGATCTACCCAGTTATCCTGGGATGTAGATACGTGTTTATTGGGAGACCTAAGGAGCCGATTGTGGCAGCGGTAACCACAAGAGGGCAAGCCAAGAAGGAGAGGGAGCCTGCGCCAAATTTGTTGCCGAATGAACTGAAGGAGGCGCAACAAAAGGACCCTACTCTGGAGCCCTGCTTTAAAAGACTGCCCATGGCTAAGGACCCCAGACACAACGGAGACATCTTTTCTAAGGATGGCGTATTGTATCGTAGAACGGGCAACCCGGACACGGGGAATAACCAGCTCCTAGTACCGACGCTGTACAGAAGCCAGATCTTAGAAATGGGGCACTCTCTTCCCTTTAGCGGACATATGGGACAAAACGCCACTATTCAGCGAATAAAAAACCACTATTGGTGGCCAGGAATGAACTCTGACATTATCAGGTACGTGAAATCCTGAGCCCAGTGCCAACGGGTAGCACCCAAGCACTTGACACCCCCAGTACCTATGGGGCAAATGCCAATAGTGGGTACTCCATTTGAACGGGTTGCTGTCGACATCATTGGACCCCTGGAAAGGACCAAAAGAAAGCACCGGTTCATCCTGACTTTAGCCGACACTTGCACAATGTGGGCCGAAGCTGTACCGCTAACATGCATCGATTCCAAGCATGTCGGAGAAGCCCTCGTGAAAATATTTACACGGTTGGGATTCCCTCAACAAGTTTTGACGGACAATGGATCCCAATTCCGTAGCCTGTTAATGGAGGAGATCTTTAAGATCTTGAGGGCCAAACATATCCACACAAGTCCCTACCATCCGGCCGGAAATGGGCTCGTGGAACGTTTTAACGGCACCCTCACCACCATGTTACGTAAGCTGGGTCAGGAGAAACCGGAAGACTGGGACCTATATATATATCGGCTGCCTTATTCGCCTACCGAGAGGTTCCCCAAGCGTCTACGGGGTTCGCGCCAGCTACACTTTTATTTGGCAGACCTATTAAGGGGCCACTAGAAGCCTTACTTCGGTCCCTGACAGACCAAAAGGCTGACGAGACAGTCGTATCCGCAAGCAAGTATGTATCTGAGCTCAAGGAAAGGCTAAAGCTAGGTTGGGATCTAGCTACAACCAACCTTAAGAAAGCCCGCGCCAAGCACACTAAAAGATACAACAAAGCTGCAAAAGACAGAGAGCTCCAACCAGGGGAAACAGTTTTGTTGCTACTTCCAACCGGAAGCAATAAACTTCGCATCGGATGGCAAGGGCCGTTTACCGTTCTTAAAAAGATCTCACGTACCAATTACAAGATCTCCATCAAAGGAAAGGAGAAGGTCTTCCACGTAAATCTACTTAAGAAATATCTGGAGAGACCGGTGCCATCCTCCGAGCATCTCCTGGCTGTCGCCATAGCAACGGAAGACGAGGAAGATGATGATGGTTGCATGGAGTATCCATTGCAACCCACAGAATCCTTTAAAGATGTCAAGTTCGGCGACAATCTCTTACCAGAACAACAAACAGAAACCAGGGCGCTACTGAAGCAGTACAGTACAGTCTTAACGGATGTACCTGGTCGAACAAATCTCATCGAATTAGAAATGAAATTAACAAACGAGACCCCTGTTGGAACCAGAGTTTACCCCATCCCTTACGCTAAAGCTGATGCACTTCGCGGAGAAATAGACAAGCTGCGTCAGGCAGGAATTATCAGTGAGTCTACATCTCCTTACAGTTCGAGCGTAGTGCTGTTGCAGAAGCCCAATAAGGAAGTTCGGCTGTGTATAGATTACCGGCTGCTAAACGCTGTTACGGAATTCCAGCCCGAACCTCTTCAAACTGTTTCTGAGTTGTTCACCAAGCTTAGCAAGGCAAAGGTTTTCTCCAAGATTGACCTCAGTAAAGGTTATTATCAAATACCAGTCAAGGAGGAAATTAAACCCTTGTTTGCTTTCAGCACTAGTGAAGGACATTACACATTTAATGTGATGCCATTCGGTTTGCATAACGCACCAGGAGTGTTCACCAGGATGATGAGGAAGCTTCTAGAACCTTTGCAAAGTCCCCATATCCATAATTTCATGGATGACATATTAATTGCATCGGAAACCTACGAAGAACATATTGCTACGATTGCTATGCTCCTCAGGAGACTACAGGAAACTGGTCTCACAGCCAGACGTAGCAAATGTCTCATCGGGTTTGAACAGCTAGACTTCCTGGGGCATACTATTTCTCACGGATGCAGTTGGCCTATTAAGAAGAACGTGGAGAAAATAGTGGCAGCAAAAAGACCCCGAACGAAGAAAGACGTACGTTTCTTCATATCACTATGTGCATATTATCAGAAGTACATCCGGAACTTCAACGGACTAACGGCACCTCTGACTGACCTCACAAAGAAAGGTTGTCCTGATAAGGTCATTTGGGATCAAAAGTGCGAGCACGCGTACAGAACTTTGAAAGGACAGTTGTCTGCATACCCCATTTTGAGGTTGCCTGACCTCAAGAAACCTTTCGTACTGCGGGTCGACGCGTCAGGTCAGGGCATCGGGTCAACACTGCTTCAAGCCGATGACAGTAACCCGAACATGCTATTTCCAGTTGCCTATGGCAGTCGGAAATTAAATAAAGCTGAACGGAACTACAGCGTAGTCGAAAGAGAATGCCTCGCTCTGATTGACGGTATCAGACGGCATCATGAGTTTCTCTATGGTACATCTTTTACGGTACTAACAGACCACGCTCCGTTAGCCTTTCTTGGTGCCAATAACGAATTTAACGCAAGGATCATGCGGTTGGCCCTTCTATTAAGCGTTTATTCTTTCAAAGTGGAATACATTCCTGGAAGACAGAATGTTGGGGCGGATTTCCTGAGTAGAAACTGGACTACGGACGAAGAGGAAGAAGTTGAAGATACCAATCACCCAAAAGCTACCGATCAAGGCAGCTTCATTGTCAGAAATTAAACATGAAAATATGTTTTCATGTCTCAAAAGAGGGGGCGATTGTTACAGACGAACTCAGCTGGCACTGAATCGTTGTAGCACGACCCTTTGTAGCGACCCCTTCGTATAGCACCAGAGCCCCCGAATAGTTTGGTAACTCTTCATCAAACGGGAATTTATTTTCACCTGGACTCATTGCTATGAAACCGTTCCACGCAGATGGCCAACACGTTGGCTGATTAATATGTGGACAGTTTATCTACCGGTCATTCTGGTCATCGCATTGATTTAAGGAAAGATTAAATCACGCCCACGGACATCGCCTGAGCAATGATATGAAGTTATTTTCATTAACTTGGGCAGTGGGGGCGTTGCCTACTTCAAACAGAGAGAGCGGAACAGGATCACGGAAGTGGTTTCAGGAACGTTGAGCGTGAGAGATCAAAGCAGTAGTGGTCCTTGAAACGAACGGGGAAGTTTCTTGCCGGCATTTTCCGCACCTCCATGTTAAGCGCTAAACCGACCGCAGACGGAGCGAACGGGGGAAGATGTCGGATGCAACGAACGGGGAAACGGAAAACCAGGGGACGGCATATCTCTTTAGTCTGTCGGTCAGATCCCCGAAAGTCTCCTGAGATAAAAAAAAAGTGTCAACTTTCTCATGCCCCCCTCATCTTTAATTCCATTTTAAATATATACAGACCACTAGAAAGCCAGGCATCATTCAGTGCCAGAGATTTTTAAGATTCACTAGCTATTAGTAGAAAGTTGCTAGATTCCCATCTGAAATTGGTGGCTACAAATTGGAGTGTTTCTTTTTCTGTGCACGGTATAATATATTTGTTAAAGTGATCAGTGGTCTAGTGCTTTCATTTTATTTCACTGGATTTTGTGTTTATTTAATCTATTTAATTATTAAACTCACCCCAAAAGTTCCAGTGGTAAATTTAATGATATATCTATTATAACATTTCCAAAAATAATAGATGTTTAAATGTTAAAGTAACTTTTAAAGTCGCGAAGGAATTTATAATTAATAAATTTAGTTAAGTCCTATATATAAAGATGTGTATTTTAACCATTAGACTCGTGACGTGTTTTCTTAAATACATAATTAAATACGCGAGTGTATATATATATAGCCTTAACGGTAAATTTATCGCGCGTTAAGAATATTAATTAATTTTTGAAGTATGATTATGATTGTCATGCGTTTTATATCTTTTTCTCTAGAATGATCACCTTTGCGATCCCAGCATCATTAATAAATCATACAGAGAGTTTCCATACTCGGTTCTTAAACTTCCAGACAGTTTGATGAGACATTTTTTAAAATTTAATCTTGTGGCGGTCCGGTGCGGCCTAGCTGTCATAATTACATGAAAGAAAGCCTACCCAAGAACATTTAAAATATTATCATCAAATTTAAATTTCAATCTGTGAGATAAACTGGAAGATGAACAGTGCCAGTAGCAATAATTTATGTACGGCTCTAAATGTGAGAGAATACCGATTTACCTGACTGTGACCGAGCCTAGTTTTTCCTCACTGGATTAAAAACTTTACCGGTCAGTTGCTATCATCACGCACTGAAGGATTATACCATCACCTCATTTTTCACCCCTATGTCGAACTGCGCCAGTGCCATCCCATAGACTCGTTTCTTTATAATAAAACACAAGAACTCTTAGAACTTTAAGTCCGGCGATAAGCGGGAATATTTGCTCTCTCAGTGAAACCTCGCATTATCTGGGGCGGGACATAGAAGGACTAGACAGTTTTCACATATAAAGAGTTTAATTACTGTGTATATTATGCTATGGTTTGTCTGGTGCTGCAATCGGTAAGTGTGTGGTGTATATGAGTGTGGATCCTCACAGAGTGTATGAATGACAGGAGATTTATTTTTTGCAAAACCCTTTGTTAACTTGCCTACCGGGTAATACGTTTTTTTGTATACCCGGCATTGTTCCTTTAAGTGGGATAATTTGTTAACTCTGTTTCATCCCCCCCCCCTTTTTTTTTCTTTGCTTAGTACAAGGAAGACACAATTGGGATAACAGTATTTTTGTCTACCACCATACCTAATATTGTAACACCTCTTTTTTCAGAGAAATTAACTTCATTGTTAGGTTACATTACCTATGTTCCTGATAACTATCTATCTTGGGACTGGGTTTACCTTTGTCTAATAAGCGGGACGGGCTTAGTCGATACCAATCTTCTTTACCCCATCCTCACCTTGTTAATTGTATTTTCTGTACTTATGATAATTTTTATGTAACCTGTTGGATGTTGTGATTGAGTTTAAATGCTAATAAACAGCATAAACATATATAGTACTGTGTTGGACTACCAAGGCCCAAATCCCTCATATTTGTTTAATATAGTTGTATCCCTTCTTAGACAGCGCAGACTTCGCTGGCTTGCCATGTTCGCCGCATGGATGATGGTCGCATCCCAAAAGATATCTTCTACGGACAATTAGCAGATGGCAAGAGAACAGTTGGGCGACCACAGCTGAGGTTCAAAGATGTGTGCAAGAGAGATATGAGGGCACTGGACATGGATCCAGCAACATGGGAGGATAAAGCTGCCGATCGCACTAAGTGGCGATGCTATTTACGGCACCACCTCAGATTCGGCGAAGAGAGGCTCACACAAGAAGCAGAGGTGAGGAGAAAACGTCACCAGGAAAATAAGCAGCTGAGGGCTGTCACCTCAGGGACGCATTCTCATAGTCAGTTATGACTGAAGGGGCTATTGTTATTATTATTATTATTATTATTATTATTAGTTGTATCCACGTCGTCTGTGTGTCTGAAGCACCAAATCGGTGTGAGCGCAGATGTGTGTCTGGAAAACTGGCAAATAATTGTTTGACCAGGAGAGTGGAAGAGAAGATTGAGAGAAACGATTTGTCGTAAATAAGTCTGTCTTTACTCTCCTCCAGCACTCTGTGGAGAATCAACTATTTACTCGCTAACCTTCTCCTATCACTGAGCATTTCACCACCATTCTCCACTCAAACCGGACTACTATTTCTAAGACTCTTTCTCTCAAAATAAATTTACGACAATTATATATAGATATAAAAGAAAAAAAAAAACAAGATATTTTTTATATTTTTATTGACAAAGAAGCGTTAGCTGGTCTATAGTTGATGTAGGATGACGTCTAACCTCACTACTACGGTCGTGCCGGCCATATGCATAGGAGCTGTCAGAGTCCGAGCACAGTCGTTTCGGATTACTTGGCGAGACTGTAACTATAATAGTTTTATTGGTGACTGAGGGTAGTCAGTGAACGTGTGAGTGTCTATGAATGAAAAGCGTGTCAAGCCTTGTGGCGCGCTAGCCAGGGCCTGATTAGGCGAAAAACTAATCGATCGTTGGCGTATTGTCTAGACGAAAATGGCAACAGGACACGGCCCATAGTACCACCGCGAGCTTTGACCAATACGAAATAAATGACGTAGAGGCCACAAACGTTGGTAACTACATCTTGTAAATGTCTAGCATTGTAGTTAAAAGGTCGGGTAGAGTTTCTCGCTATAAAATTAACCAGGTCCGGGTGTCTAGGCGGTAGGCCGAAAGAATCAAAATAGTCAAAAGTTCTAAGGCCATTATAATATAGAGCGACCCAGTGGTCACCGGATCGATAGCTAGGGTCAGTGTTGATGACGAAAACCGCCGTCTTGCTCGGATCGATACGCAGAGATAATTGGTCACGAGCTAAAACTTTAACGACACCAGTTCGTTTAACAAATATATCCGACAGGAGTATAGTCCGTATCTCGTCTGTATTCATCGTCTAAGTGGTGTAGTCTGTCAAAACTTGGCGCTATTTCGAGATCTCCAAGATCGAGTCTTGCTCGGCGTAGACGAGGACCTGTAATGGTTCGGGTGTGATCTCGGAGAATTTAAGTTCTATTGAGAGAGGTCCCGACTTGGCCATCTCAAACTGGTCACCGTCCAGTAGACTGAGGGTGAGGTCAAATGCGTATAAGGCGTACCCGTTCTTAAAATGTCTATATTCAAGATCGTTGCCGGCGTCTTTGCCAATCAGCCCCATGGCTAGATTCGTACCGAAGAAGGCTCTCACGTATTGGTTGTGCTCATAATCCATTGACAAAGGCTTGCCACTAACCGTTCTTCCATCCGCGCTAACATTTAAATATATCAGACCAAAAGTAGCGAAGTTGAACGGATTAGACGTGTACGCCCCGTTAAAAGCGGTCGAAGTGACTAAGCCAATCACTATGCGGGTAGGGGTTTGACTGAGAAATAGGTTATCCTGCATGTGCGATAGCATGCCTCTAATAATAGAGAAAGTTTTTAGCACAACTCGTTTCAAAGGGTACTTGGCGTTACCTCGCAACAAGGCTTTCTCATGGGCTAGAGAGACGGTCGGGTTTAATTTGGCTTTCCGTACAACCAGGGCCGCATAAGTTATAATAGATTTATAACCACCAGCGTGGTCGTGTCCCAGTACGCTGAATGTGTCTTTAGATGGCGTGAGTTTCACTTTAATGGTCACACCGTTTAACATATAGCGATCTTACACGAAAATATCTGAATGTAACCGACCCATTATATCGATGTCCTGAGATCCAGCCGCTATATTTCGACGTAACCTTAGTCCGTTGTTATTATCGCCACTTATTTCCGAAATAGAGTTTGGCGTGTCTTTGTAAAACAGAGCCGCTGTCATATGACCTCGCTTGGCTTCCTCCACGTAACTCAACGTGGCTTCCAGGTAAGCTCTATAAGAGTAGGTGTTCTCGCTGGGTGTAATCAGCGTGTCGTTTAGGGAAACATCAACTTGGGAGAATAAACTGTGCAGGTAATAGTTGACCTGGGCCACATCCGCATCAGCGGGTAATTTGTCGCCATTGGCTAACGTGATTTTGGAGCGCACGTGCAGAAAAGTATTGAACAAATCTAGATATTCTTCGCCGTTCCTCGATATAACAAATTCCACGGGGGCTCCGGGCGCTATTATGGTTGCCACGAAACAAGTCAACAACTGGTCACCCATTGCCTCTTATTACACGATCAAGTAGAAGAAATGACGTGCAGACAGGAGCACAACGTGTATTATATTGAATCAATGGAGTGATTAGCATAAGGGAAATTATTTAAAGGGATACAATTCATCACCCTACAATATGTGAAAAAATCAAAAGTTTTAAAACTTTCTTTTACCTCACTTTTTTTTTAAGCACGTGGATTTTGTCTCACCATAAACTTTGGGTTGTTAACTATGTTACGAAGTTTTCATTTATTTATATATTTTTATCAAATATTTTAAATATTAAAAGTATATACAATTTGTAAACACTTTAATGTTTTTACAGTAGCTTCTAAATGTTTTTCCGTGTAAGTTTTAATGAACAGATTGTTGCTCATGCATTGTTGTTTTAACTTTATCTAGAAGGGAAACGGCATTGAATTATTTCTTACAGGGTTTGCGTCGTCGTACAACAAAACATCGCTTCTCGGCCTTTTGGCTATGATCAAAGTGTCTAAGCACAGGGACCAATACAGTGACATTCATGTGTCATTAGGTCCTTTGAGTGAGAACACAGAAGATCACTACAGTGACACATGATGTCATTGGGTCTTCTTGTGTTGGGACATGGGTCTTGACCAGGGCCGGGTTGAGCGTGTGCCATGCAACTTCATGCGAGGCAAAAAATAAGCGACCTCATGCGAGGAAAAAAATATGCGACCTCATGCGAGGAAAAAAAAAAGGGAAACGGCATTTCTTATGCCCGAAAATCAAAGGACACGAAAGGTTACATACATGCTTTTTTTTTTCTTCTTAATTTTCACTCGCTGTCTCTTCTTTCTCACCAGTAGACAGAGAAATAGTAAGAGATTACAAAGTTACTTCATAACAAATATGGATGAAGATCTTAAACCGCGCATTAGGAGTGAAGTTCATTTATACGCCTCTAGAGAAGAGTCATCAGCACAAAAGACCTGACAACGACCCATTGCAGTACTCCGCCAGCTAAGTCTTTTTTGTAACAAGCGCACGCAACGGATATTAATACCCGTCAGTCCCCAGTTAAGTCTCAGTGAAAACAAAATTTTGAAACCCCCTAAAGTCACTTTCATGAATGCTCTTAGAAGGCAAAGACTAAAATGAAGCAACTTTGTAGCATCAACCAAACCACAGATGAGAGCAGTTTCCATAGATAAAATATTCACTGTTAAACCCATAAACACTGCACACAAGCTTCCAGTGTCTAAGAGCATTCATTCTATGGCACATTGGGTGGACTGTTATTCTTTTGAATTGTTCGGACTGTTGTTGAGCTCTGCAGTCTCTTCTATCCGTCATTGGCTGGAGGCATGTAATCTTTTCGAGTTCTTTTATAGTTGTTGACTTCATGCCTCCCGTTATAATTCTCATTGCTTGATTTTGGAGTCTGCTAATTTTATCGAAGTTTGTCTTAGCTGCTGTTGCCCATGCTGCCATGCCATATTCAAGGACTGGCCTCACTCGCCCTGTGTACAACGTCTTAAGCACTTTCTCATCTGCACACCAAGTTGTTCCAGCAAGTTTTTTCATAATTGCCATTCTTTGTCTTGCTCTCATTCGATTTCTGTCAACCTGTTTTTTCCAAGTCAGACGGCGATCAAAAATAATGCCTAGGTAGTTTGGATCTTCATTTAAATGAAGATTTTCTCCGTTTAGCACTAGGTGGAAGCTCTGAGGTCTAGTTGAGAGGGAAAATACAGTGCACGTTGTTTTCTCTTCATTAATCTTCATGAGCCATGTTTTGGCCCACTCTTCCAGTGATGTTAGTGTTTGCTGCATCAGAATGTTTGCAGTAGTGATACGTTCTTCAGAGATCCACAAGGCTAAGTCATCTGCAAAGGAAGCATTGTGTGCTATTTGTTGAATATTGTCAGTTATGTCATTTATGTATGCAAGGAACAGTGTAGGTGACAGGACTCCGCATTGTGGGACACCCTGCTCTAATATAAAATTGTTACTAGTCTGTCCTTGCAGCTGTACTCTGGCGGTTCTATTTTCAAGGTAGTGACCAATCCATTTGTACATTCGCCCACATACACCACTTCTCTGCAGTTTGACTTTCAATCCCTCTTTCCATACTCTATCGAAAGCTTTTTCTAAATCTACCCAAACCACTAGCATGTATTTTATTTTTCGTAGAAGGCATCTTCGATTTCCTGAGCTATATATGTGATTTGATCTTCAGTGGATCTGGATTGTCTGAATCGTGCTTGTTGATGGTTTAATAGGTGTTTGCTTACCATGTGCCACATCAGTCTGGTATTAATCATGCGCTCCATCAGTTTTCCTACACAGCTTAGTAGGCTGATCGGTCTGTAACCATTTGGTTCTTTCAGGTCCTTGTCTTTCTTTGGTACAGGTATCAGTATAGCTTCTTTTCATGCCTGTGGAACAATTCCTCTTTTCCAACTGTAGTTCAGTACTGCCAGAAGCTTCTGTTTTGCCCTTGCAACGAGACTTATTAACATTTCATTGGTTATTCCATCTTTTCCAGGTGACTTCTTTTTCTTTAGTGACTTTATTCCCGCTTCCATTTCTGCCATTGTCAAATTTGTCATCATATGCTCTTCAGGTGCAATCTGTGTGTTGTCATGAATCAACTGTTCATCTGTGACGATTTTCTTCCTGTCAGCGGGAACATAAATGTGATTTGCGCTAGCAAAGTATTCTACAAATGTATTTGTAGCTTTTTTGCATATTGTCGCCTTGTTTGAGTGCGATTTGTTTGTAATGAGATCCTTCGTTGTTTAAGGCTCTAACCAGTTTCCATAGCTTATTGCCGTCTTTATCTAAGTTTAGATTTTCTGTTTTTTCTTTCCAGCAGTCTTTTGCAGTGGTGGCTTTGAGTAATATGTTTGCTACAGTTGTTTGTTCTCTTTCTGCTTTGATAGGTACCGAATTTGTAAAAATAACATGTAACAAATTTAATTATCAATTAGTCTTTAAGCTTCTTGTGCGAGCCTCTCTTCACCCAATCTGAGGTGGTGCCGTAAATAGCATCGCCACTTAGTGCGATCGGCAGCTTCATCCTCCCATGTTGCTGGATCCATGTCCAGTGCCCTCATATCTCTCTTGCACACATCTTTGAACCTCACCTGTGGTCGCCCAACTGTTCTTTTGCCATCTGCTAATTGTCCGTAGAAGATATCTTTTGGGATGCGACCATCTTCCATGCGGCGAACATGGCCAAGCCAGCGAAGTCTGCGCTGCCTAAGCAGCGTATACATACTTTGAAGGCCAGCACGTGACAACACATCGACATTTGTCACTTTATCTTTCCACGAGATGCCGAGGATGCGGCGTAGACACCGCAAATGGAAGGTATTGAGCCTTCTTTCTTGCTTAGCATAGGTCGTCCAGGTCTCGCTGCCATATAGGAGTGTGCTGGTGACGCAGGCATTATATACCGCAGCTTTGGTCTTCATTGTGAGTTTAGAGTTTCCCCAAACACGTGATGTGAGGCGGGCAAAGGTAGCTGCAGCTTTGCCAATGCGGCTGTCGATTTCTGTATCCAGTGAGAGTTTATATATATATATATATATATATATATATATATATATATATATATATATATATATATATATATATATATAAATATATATATATATATATATATATATATATATATATATATATATATATATATATATATATATATATATATATATATACATGGATGAAAGTGACTTTAGGGGGTTTCAAAAATTTGTTTTCACTGAGACTTAACTGGGGACTGACGGGTATTAATATCCGTTGCGTGCGCTTGTTACAAAAAAGACTTAGCTGGCGGAGTACTGCAATGGGTCGTTGTCAGGTCTTTTGTGCTGATGACTCTTCTCTAGAAGCGTATAAATGAACTTCACTCCTAATGCGCGGTTTAAGATCTTCATCCATATTTGTTATGAAGTAACTTTATAATCTCTTACTATTTCTCTGTCTACTGGTGAGAAAGAAGAGACAGCGGGTGAAAATTAAGAAGAAAAAAAAAAGCATTTATGTAACCTTTCGTGTCCTTTGATTTTCGGGCATAAGAAATGCCGTTTCCCTTCTAGATAAAGTTAAAACAATGCATCGAGCAAAATCTCTTCATTAAAACTTACACGGAAAAACATTTAGAAGCTACTGTAAAAACATTAAAGTGTTTACAAATTGTATATATTTTTAATATTTAAAATATTTAATAAAAATATATAAATAAATGAAAACTTCGTAACAAAGTTAACAACCCAAATTTTATGGTGAGACAAAACCTACGTGCTTAAAAAAAGTGAGGTAAAAGAAAGTTTTAAAACTATTAATTTTTTCACTTATTGTACGGTGATGAATTGTATCCCTTTAAATAATTTCCCTTATGCTATTCACTCCATTGATTCAATATAATACACGTTGTGCTCCTGTCTGCACGTCATTTCTTCTACTTGATCGTGTAATAAGAGGCAAGGGGTGACCAGTTGTTGACTGTTTCGTGGGAACCATAATAGCGATCAGAGCCCCCGTGGAATTTGTTATATCGGGGAACGGCGAAGAATATCTAGATTTGTTCAATACTTTTCTGCACGTGCGCTCCAAAATCACGTTAGCCAATGGCGACAAATTACCCGCTGATGCGGATGTGGCCCCGGTCAACTATTACCTGCACAGTTTATTCTCCCAAGTCGATGTTTCCCTAAACGACACGCTGATTACACCCAGCGAGAACACCTACTCTTATAGAGCTTACCTGGAAGCCACGTTGAGTTACGTGGAGGAAGCCAAGCGAGGTCATATGACAGCGGCTCTGTTTTACAAAGACACGCCAAACTCTATTTCGGAAACAAGTGGCGATAATAACAACGGACTAAGGTTACGTCGAAATATAGCGGCTGGATCTCAGGACATCGATATAATGGGTCGGTTACATTCACATATTTTCGTGTAAGATCGCTATATGTTAAACGGTGTGACCATTAAAGTGAAACTCACGCCATCTAAAGACACATTCAGCGTACTGCGACACGACCACGCTGGTGGTTATAAATCTATTATAACTTATGCGGCCCTGGTTGTACGGAAAGCCAAATTAAACCCGACCGTCTCTCTAGCCCATGAGAAAGCCTTGTTGCGAGGTAATGCCAAGTACCCTTTGAAACGAGTTGTGCTTTCTCTATTATTAGAGGCATGCTATCGCACATGCAGGATAACCTATTTCTCAGTCAAACCCCTACCCGCATAGTGATTGGCTTAGTCACTTCGACCGCTTTTAACGGGGCGTACACGTCTAATCCGTTCAACTTCGCTACTTTTGGTCTGAGATATTTAAATGTTAGCGCGGATGGAAGAACGGTTAGTGGCAAGCCTTTGTCAATGGATTATGAGCACAACCAGTACGTGAGAGCCTTCTTCGGTACGAATCTAGCCATGGGGCTGATTGGCAAAGACGCCGGCAACGATCTTGAATATAGACATTTAAAGAACGGGTACGCCTTATACGCATTTGACCTCACCCTCAGTCTACTGGACGGTGACCAGTTTGAGATGGCCAAGTCGGGACCTCTCTCAATAGAACTTAAATTCTCCGAGATCACACCCTAACCATTACAGGTCCTCGTCTACGCCGAGCAAGACTCGATCTTGGAGATCTCGAAATAGCGCCAGGTTTTGACAGACTACACCACTTAGACGATGAATACAGACGAGATACGGACCATACTCCTGTCGGATATATTTGTTAAACGAACTGGTGTCGTTAAAGTTTTAGCTCGTGACCAATTATCTCTGCGTATCGATCCGAGCAAGACGGCGGTTTTCGTCATCATTACTGACCATAGTTATCGATCCGGTGACCACTGGGTCGCTCTATATTATAATGGTCTTGGAACTTTTGACTATTTTGATTCTTTCGGCCTACCGCCTAGACACCCGGACCTGGTTAATTTTATAGCGAGAAACTCTACCCGACCTTTTAACTACAATGCTAGACATTTACAAGATGTAGTTACCAACGTTTGTGGCCTCTACGTCATTTATTTCGTATTGGTCAAAGCTCGCGGTGGTACTATGAGCCGTATCCTGTTGCCATTTTCGTCTAGACAATACGCCAACGATCGATTAGTTTTCGCCTAATCAGGCCCTGGCTAGCGCGCCACAAGGCTGAACACGCTTTTCATTCATAGACACTCACACGTTCACTGACTACCCCCAGTCACCAATAAAACTATTATAGTTACAAACTCGCCAAGTAATCCGAAACGACTGTGCTCGGACTCTGAGAGCTCCTAGGCATATGACCGGCACGACCGTAGTAGTGAGGTTAGACGTCATCCTACATCAACTATAGACTAGCTAACGCTTCTTTGTCAATAAAAATATAAAATATATCTAGTGTTTTTTTCTTTTATATGTATATATATATATTGTACTAAATATTGTATGTATAACTGTTGTAACACCTGTTTTGTAAAATATGTATATTGTTTGTAATATGTACGTATAAATATATTGTCTAAATATTGTAATACACAACACATAACACAACAACAACACGCCCGCCATGATTGGGCAGAGTATTTCCTTATATAAAAAGTCCTCTCCGCCGCCTGAATCGATCGGAGTATTTCCTTATATAAAAAGTCCTCTCCGCCGCCTGAAAAGGGGTGCGTAGCGTGCATGACATACTACTCATGACATAAAAGTGAAGATAGAGCTAGCAAAAGAGACAAATAGGTGTGTTATAAAAGGTATAAACCCAAACCGGTCAAGCGAGGAAGTTAAAAACAACTTCGCAAAACAGAACCCAGACATAAAGCTGGTACACGTAGACAGAGTAACCGTGAAAGAGAGTATTGTAACTTCAGTGATAGTAATCACGATAGACGGGAGGGAAACCCCCATGACAGTACTATTTAGGAAAATTAAAAAGAACACAGAAGCCTTCATTCCCCCAGTTTTGCAGTGCTCCAACTGCACGAAGTTTGGCCATGGTCGACACAGTTGCAGGGGTAAGGCAGTTTGTAGGTTCTGTGCTGGGGAACACCCTTTTACGCAGTGTGAAAAGGCTAAATCAGATACTGACTATAAAAAGAGCAACGAAAACAGAAAATGCATTTATTGCAAAGGGAACCACAGCGCCAGGTTCCAGGGCTGCCCAGTTTACCAGCAGACCAAAAAAGTACTGAAGGAAGCTATAACAACCAAAACCCCTTTCAAAACAGTCATTAAAGAAGTAAAAGAAAACACCAAAAGCACAAACAGTAAAGTCGCAGAAGAAATAAGTCTGTAAAAGAAGAAATTAAAACTATTAAAACGCGGCTGTCAAAAGAAAAAGACCAGAGAGTAACTACCAAAACAAAAGAAAACAGTCAGCCAGACAGTTCAGCTACAACATTGGAAAATGTGAATGCGCTGAAAAGTGCAGAGGCATTACTTCAAGAAATGAAAGCCACACAGCACCAAATTGCCCAGGATGTAGCTAAACTGACTGTACTGAAAGAAGAAAATGAAATAATACTAGTCAAACTGTCAGAACTAAAAGAGGAAAATGAAATAATGCTAAAAAGAATGGAAAGTGATTAACCTAGGGAGAGAAGCGAATGTAGTATTGGATGAAAATAGGAAAGTGGTCAAAAAGAACATAATACAACAGGAAAACAAAAGCAATCTAGAAGAAACTATCAAAGAACAAGTTGAGGTACTTTTACCATACTTAATGAAAAAAAATTAGGTACAAAATGACAAGTCTGAATGAGGAATTTCTTGAAAACGTGGTTGATAATGGGCCCACGAGTACAGGAAATACAGAATAAGAGCAAATTTGATAGTTTAACCAAAATAAAAGGGATACTAGATGAAGTTAAAGTTCAACTTAGAAGGATTTAGAATTATACAGTTGAATTGTAGGGGTATCAAAAAGAATTTTGCACCCCTACTAGCAGAGACAGGAGGAACTACGTCTATATATTCTCTTCAAGAAACTCATTTAAACCCAAATAGTAGATACAGTTGTAAGGGCTTTAAGGTACTTAGGCACGATATGAAAGAAGGTAGAGGAGGGGGTGTCGCAGTCTTAGTTAGCGAAACATTTAAAATTATAGACTGGGAAATATTTGATACAACCAACATAGAAGGTATCCAGGTAACTATAGCAGCAGAACCAAACAATCTAACAATCCTAAATGTATACGCTAAAGATGGCACAATTAAAGATGAAGAAATACTAGCCATAAGCACCAGACTAGGCCCCAAAACAGTCATAGTAGGCGATTTTAATTCCCATCATTATGCTTGGGGTGGACAACATGCAGACAATGCAGGAAAGTGCTTACTTGACTTCATAGAAAACAATGACCTGCTAATACTAAATGATGGAACTGCAACTAGAATTAATCCACAAGCTAACGGGGCAGACTCAGCAATAGACATAAGTATAGCAACAAACAACCTAGCGAATGTAAATTGGGAAGTGTTACAAGACACAAACTCAGATCATCTGCCCATTGGAATAACCATCATTAAAACGTCATTCCAAACCCAGAACCAGAGAAACCGACTTTCAACTATAAAAAAGCAAACTGGGAAGCCTTCCAATCAGAGCAGGAGGTGATGGAATATAAAGACATGGAATAAGATGATACTGACTTTTGGGCAGAAACACGGAACAATGAAATTCTTAAAATAGCAATAAAATATAATACAAATAAAAATATGCCACAGCACCTAAAACTAATAAATAACACTAACAAGAAAAGAAAAACTCAGTGGAATAAAGAACCAGTTGCCTGGTGGAATAAAAGCTGCGCAGAAATTCATGAGAGAAGTAAAAGGGCCTTTCGAAAATATAGAAATAACAGAACAGAAGGAAACTATGATGAGTATAAACAAATTAGGAATGAATCTAACAGAATAATATTTAAAGCCAAAGAAACTAACTGGAAGGAGTTTTGTCAGTCACTTAAACCTAGCACTCATATTAAAAAAGTATGGAAAAAGCTTAAGGCAATCAAAGGGAACAATAAGAAAACAATAATGCCAACATTTAAATATCTCGGGTCCACTATATGTAGTTCACAACGGGCTGATCACCCGTTTGCCAATCACTTCGATTACGGAAACAACAGCAAATGGGTTGATTTGCCGTTGCCCTAAAGACGCCACTAGGCGTGATGGGAAACAATGGCAAAGAAAACCTATCTGCTGTTGCCCTAAGACGCCACTAGGCGTAATGGCCACTGACTGCTTTGACGGTCGGTGGCTAAGGATGGAAGAAGAAGAAGACTATATGTAGTGATGGAAGATCAAGTAAAGAAATCAAGACAAGACTTGAGATGGCCTCAGCTGCCATGACAAGGTTGAATGTGATCTGGAAAAGTAACATCAGTTTTCCTGTGAAGATCAAATTATACAAATCACTTGTATTATCTATTCTCTTGTATGGGTGTGAGGGCTGGACATTCACTGCAGATACGGAGCGAAGGATTCAGGCTTTCGAGCATAAATGTTATAGAAGAATTTTGCGCATTTGCTATAAAGAGCACAAAACAAATGTCTATGTTAGAGAGAAAATAAACACCTATGCAGGCCACCAAGAACCACTTTTGTCAATAGTGAAACGTCGAACGCTTGCCTGGTTTGGGCATGTAACTCGTCATGACTCCCTTTCGAAAACGATCCTTCAGGGAACAGTCGAAGGTAAACGGAGAAGAGGATAGCAGAGAAAATCCTGGGCTGATAACATCAAAGAATGGGCAGGACACGGTTTTTCCACACTTGTACGCATTGCTGAGGATAGAGAGCAGTGGAGGACCCTGTCTGCTGATGCTTCCACCATGGCACCCCAACGACCCATGACGGGTTACGGGCTGAGATGATGAGTTAACCCCTACGCAAAGTAAAGTTACCACACCGTCCGGGTGTGTTTGCCCACTGTCATCGCCCACGCCACGAGACGCGCTGGATTTTTAAAGCAGTAACGCCAAATTGAACGATATCAAAACTATTGGCTTTTTTGTCACTCCGTAATACAAATTACCACTAACAATAAACGCAATTTGGCAGACGACAATACATAGTTAGTTTCAAAAGGATTGATAGAAAAACGGAGGTGTGCCGGAGAGAGAGAAGAATAAAACCTTGACTAAAGCGTTGTTTTTTAATCTAGTAATAAAACGACTTGAGAGCGCTGACGTCAAGGACTTGCTTAGGTAACACGCGAATGAGAGGTTGGAAGTTTGAAAAAAAAACTGCTAGGCCTTGGAAACCGGTTGCTAGGGCATATTTTTTCCCTAAAAGTTAACGTTTGAATAAAGCATTAGACTTTGATACTGCATGCGATGAAAACTCCACCGCCTTGTTTCCTCTCCGTGGTGACAATTTAAATCTAACGAAACCGCGATTTGAGTTAGGCAAAACGCGTGTTTCATTTCTTAGAACAAACGAAAGAGAGAGAAAAATTTAATTTAAAGGGGGGATCAAGATGGAGGGAAACCCTGCGCCAGAGTATGCATTGTGATACTGAAATTAAGTAACCGAAATTGAGAAGGGTAGAGAAACGGGGCACAAGAAACCTTGATGTAGTCGTGTAATTGAATAATAAAGGGGAAGAAAGGACAGTTGACAATTAAAATGATAATACTTGGTTATTAGAATATCGTATTTCACATTATGATATATTATCTTACAGTAGAGGAAAAGCATGAAAAGGAAAAATGCAAAGATGAAAATTATGATAAGGAGAGAAATAAAAATATAACAGCTAGATGACAGACAGTCTTCTGGTCAATAATTGCCTTTCCTCATTAAAATCGATTAGATATTAACAAAATTATCGTAGGAAATAAAAATGAACGACAAAAAAGACAGACATAGAGATATCCTCACTCAACTTTGCCATTCTTGGGAGGGGGAAGGTGTTACCAATTTTGAAAGAGTATTTTTGAAAAGAGGCAAATCAGCATACCCAGAGCTGATTGGTTTAGATGCGCATAACTAAAGAGGGGGATATAACGAACGTTTTGCTAAAGCGTAGTTGCCACTTGATATTAAAAAATTCTAGCAGGAGGGTTAAGATCAGACTCAAAGCAGTATGACCCAATGCCTTTGCAGTTCTGGAACAGGGGCGATCTCAGCTTGACCAGTGATCGCCGGTTAACCTTCTAGTTGTGTAATTATTCATTGATGCGGTAAGAAAAACATTTATATAAACATTATTATTAATATGTATATGTATTATTGATATGTATATGCATTATTGATGTGTAGAGGAAAACCTAGATAGGCGCGAA
The DNA here is from genome assembly GCA_024509875.1 of Oreohelix idahoensis. Lineage (NCBI taxonomy): Eukaryota > Metazoa > Mollusca > Gastropoda > Stylommatophora > Oreohelicidae > Oreohelix > Oreohelix idahoensis. The sequence continues at coordinate 241,898 of JAMPIV010003520.1, forward strand.
ACTAAAAATTTGGGTGATACCAAGTGTTATTATGGAAGATTATCACTTCTTATTAAAAGCCATGCAGGCTTAAGTAGAATTTGGAAGAAAATGAAACTATATAGTGGGAATTGATATATTATTATGATTGTACGACCAGCAAACCACTGGCCGTCTTCAACAAGTCACTGTGTTTTCACTGGACTTTGTAAAATAACTATAAGTTCCTATGAAGGGAATGTATCAAACTGATGATTGAAATTTACCTGAGTATGAAGCAGTCACACAAGAAGATAGGGACGAAAGCTATTTGTTTAGTCATAGAATCTGATTTTGAAACTGTTTGATGATGTTTAGTTGTTAGAGATGGAGAGATGTATAAAGTACTGAGGAGGCCTTAATCCTCTTATTTCAGGGTTCGATCCTGAAACACTCAGTGTGCCACAAAAGTAATATTGAAACTGCAGAGTTCTAGGCACAAGTATTTAGTTGCATAATTCCTGAAGAGTACGGAAGCAGCATCCATTCTTCACTGTCGTGAGGAATCTTCTGGTGTGAGAAAGACATCACAGTGCTCAAGGAATTCCAGATAAGCCATACCATCCATGGGCTTATGAAAGTTCACCTAACTTAAACTCCCCATTATTAAATTAAAAACAGTTTTCTAGATATGATGAAAACATTCGTTCCACAGAAGCGTGACCAGTCATAAGATTTAGTGCTTCACCAGGACATTCCAAGTCATAAACATTTTCATAGTAACATTAACAGACAAGTTGTCTTTAAATTAAATTACTGTAAATACATTGCCATTCTATTTGAGTTTTAAATATTCCTGTGCCCCAGAAATTGAGGTACAGGAAATTAAAATTGTAAAACAATTGTTATTTTAAACTTAACCACTGACTTGTTTGATCAATTTTCTTTGAATTATAGTTGTGGTTGTTGTCGTTAACTCAACATTACATTTCACATTACCCTAGACACCTAGCCAGATAACAACCAGACACCAGTACTTAAAAATAGACTCAAAATATATCACAGATTTAGGTCGTAGGGTGGTAGCAGTCAGGTACCCTGAGAACATCATTATCAACTATTAGACTCAGGGACTTGCATAGCTGACCTCACTGTGTAGACAAGTAATATTTATCTCATTAACATCTAAATCCACCACATATATTGGGACGCTCGCTCCGGGATTTCAAAATTGGTAATATTAAAAAGTGTGGAGAGTTAAGTGAACTATCATTGCCCATTATTATTTTGTTAATTAGCGATATTTGTTGGCTAATTTAGTTAGTTTAAAGACAGTTAGTACCAGCAAAAGATGGCAGACATGGCCAAGTTCAGATCTGCTGCAATGCAAGCTGCAAAGGAAATGGGAATGGAGGGGCAAGCTCTGATTCAATATGTGACATCAAAGACTGATAAATTTATTCAAAGAGAAGCTGACAAGGAAGCTAAGAAATTAGAGGCTGATAGATTAGCAGAGGAGAAAAGGATTCAATTAGAGGCTGACAAAGAACTTAAGAGGGTACAATTAGAAGCAGATAGGGAAGCTAAAATGATAGAAGCTGATAGGGAGGCTGAGATCAAAAGGCTACAGTTGGAGGAAAAGAAATTGGAGGCTGAAAAGGAGGAAAAATGATTACAGATGGAGGCTGAAAAGGAGGAAAAACGATTACAGATGGAGGCTGAAAAGGAGAAAAAAGATTACAAAGGGAACATGAGCTACGACTAAGGGAGTTGGAGTTGCAAGGCCATGCTCCAGAAAATGGTAACAGCCCATCCACCTCCGACTCTGCTGAAAGCCAGGTGGCATCCAACTCAGCTATGGGTTTTCATTTAGACCCTTTTGTAGAAAAAGATGATGACAAAGAGTCCTTTTTAAGTAGATTTGAGAGACTAGCTACAACTTATGGGCTGGAAAAAGAAAAGTGGAGTCTGAAAGTATCCCAAGGGCTTAGGGGAACCTCGTATGAGGTATTTTCAAAGTTGAGTAAGGAAAATCAGGAAGACTATGACATTCTAAAGCAGGCTCTCCTGATTAGGTATGAAAAAAATAGTGAATTTTACCCAATCAAATTTAGAAATGCTAAACTACTCTCTGGGGAGACTTGCCACCAGTTCTCTGCACGCCTAGATACATATTTGGAGAAATGGACTGCTCTGGGGAAAACCCAAAATTTAAAGGAAATGATTATGATGGAGCAGTTGAGAGAGTCCATGGCTCCAGACCTGAGAAAATTTCTCACGGAACAGGGTGCTGAGAGACTGGGGGAGATTCTTAATGTGGCTGAACGATATCAGGCAGCCCAGTCTGAGATAGCAGGAACGAAGAAGAAGCAAGTAGAACATAATAAAGCCCCCCAAAACCAAAACCAAAACAAATTTGATAGTAGGGACCAATATAACAGAGGTAAACCCAACTATGATAGGCCAAGGTATGACCAACGAGATAGGAACCCGCAATTCAATGAACGAAAACCTTTCAACCTAGAAAGGAGATGGTGTAAATTTTGTAAGAGGGACAATCATAACACCAAAGACTGTAAAAAGAAACCTCCTCACTTCGCTGCCATGAAAACGGGGAACAAGGGATTAAAGGACAAACCTACTGGACAGCAGGAACCTTATAATCCCCCAGTTTGTGAAGATGTAGTATGTAATGGGGTCACCATAAGGTGCCTTTATGATACTGGATTGGATTTTGACTCAGTCGTGAGCTCTCACCTGGTGCACCCAGATCAATACACCACAGAAACAGTGGAGATCCAAGGGGCAACCAAGGACGTAGCAACCATGACACTTCCCATTGCCAGAATCAGTGTAAAAACTCGCTATGTGGAAGGAGTGATTAGAGCAGCAGTGATAAACGAACCAATCTACCCTCTGATATTGGGGTGTAGATATGTGTTCTTGGGAAATCCCAAAAGACCTGTGGTCATGGCAACAGTACAGACCAGGTCACAATCTAAAAAGGAGGAGGACAACCCAATAAATACTCATCCAGAGGAGATGAGGAAGGCACAGGCTGAGGATAGGTCACTAAAGCCGTGTTTCAAGAAACTACCTAAATGCCATACACCTCCAAACAAAGGAGACTTCTATATGAAGAATAAACTGATCTATAGGAAGGCTGGAACTGGGTCCAGTGGTCACGGACAGCTGGTACTTCCCACTTCATATAGGGAAATGGTGATGAGAAGCTCACATGTTGGATCAGATGGTGGACATTAGAAAATAGGTACCACCTGCCAAAGAGCTTCTCAAAAATTCTATTGGCCAGGCGTGGCTGTGGACATTGCAGAATTTTTGGAGGCCTGCGACCAATGCCACAAGGGAAAGCCCACATGTGGGGAAAATGATCAGGACCCAGAAAAGTCTTGGGGCAAACCTAGGCCGGAAAATAAAAATAAATATGTTAAGGTAGACAAGGTGGATATGAGGACTCCTTTTCACACACAGCCTTCAACTAAACCAGAGAGAATGGCCACTATGCGAATTGTACAAAAAGGGACCTCAACCCAGTCCCACCCGACAATCCCTTGGTCGGAATTCTGGGAACTGGACGAAAATAAAAGAGAGAAGTCCTCTCACTTTGAAACTGAAACTGCAGGAAAACCCCAGGAAAAGAATTGGTAGTGGACAGTTCGTGTGTGATAGCAAACAAAAAGGAGGAAGATCACCACCACCATACTTCCAGTTACATGATAAGTATCGGTACCATGAAAAATTGGTCTGCCGAATAACCAAACAAAATTAACAGGCCAATAAAAGGTCCATTGGAAGCCTTATTGAGGACATGGACAGATGAGAAGGCAGAAGAGACTGTTACCTCATCATATCAGTATGTGAACGAACTGACCACTCGTCTAAAAACTGGCTGGAAACTCGCAAATGATAATCTAAGACAAGCCAGGAAGAAACATGCTGCATATTATAATAAGAAAGCGAAGGATAGGGAGCTAGCTGTGGGGGAGAAGGTGCTTCTTCTACTACCCGGCAGCAGCAACAAACTGCAAATAGGATGGCAGGGTCCATACACTGTTCTAGAAAAGGTGTCTAGAACTAACTATAAGATAGATAAGAAGGGGAAAGAAAAAATCTATCATGTGAACCTCCTAAAGAAGTATTTGGATAGACAAAACCAGGAAGGGACACATTTAATGACCTTGGCCATCGCAACGGAGATGAAAAATGAACCTCTCACCTCTCACGAATACCCCATGAAACCTTGTAAAACGCCTGCGCAGGTAAAAATCAGTAAACACTTGACACAAGGGCAGAGGGAGTAGATTCAAAAGGTTCTGGAAGATCATACAGACATGTTAACGGACAAACCGGGGCACACCAACTTGTTGGAATATGACATGAAACTACTAGACCCAGCACCCATCTGTATGAGAGCCTATACTATCCCATTCGCAAAAGAGAAAGCTTTGAAAGAGGAGATAGATTATTTGTTAAAGGAAGGGATTATTTCTCACAGTGAATCTCCTTATAGCTCTAGTGTGGTTTTATTGAGGAAACCATCTGGGGAACATAGACTGTGCATAGATTACAGGAAACTGAATGCTGTCACAGAAAGTCAGGTGGATCCATTACCTGATACTAATCAACTGTTTGCCAGGCTGAATAAGGCAAAATATTTTTCTAAGGTAGATCTCAGCAAGGGATATTACCGGATCCCCGTGAAGCCTGAGATTCGACATATCTGGCTTTTAGCACATCGGAAGGCCATTATGAGTTCAACATGTTGCCGTTTGGTTTGAATAATGCCCCGAGTGTGTTTTCCAGAATTGTTGCGAAAATTGTTTGATCCACTGAAAAATCCATGTATTACGAATTTCATGGATGATATCCTCATCGCTACTGAAACATTTGAAGAACACGTTAACTCTTTGAATATGCTGTTTGATAGACTCAGAGAGGCAAACTTGACCGCTAGACCAACAAAATGTTGTATTGGATGCAAGGAATTGGAATTCTTGGGACATACTGTACATCAGGGTAGCGTGACCCCTGACCCCAAGAACCTGGAGAAATTGCAGAGAGCACCTAGACCCCAGACTAAGAAGGATGTGCGATTCTTTGTGTCACTGTGCGGGTTTTACCAAAAGTATATTAAAAATTTTAACTCCGTATGTGCTCCTCTGACAGATTTAACTCGTAAGGGAAAACCTGATAAAATTGAATGGTCGGCACAGTGGGAATTGGCATATAATGAGTTAAAGGAAAAACTCACCAATAAGCCTATTTTGAAATTACCTGATTTGAGTCAGGAATTTGTGGTAAGAACGGACGCAAGTAACGTGGGATTAGGGGCCACATTGTTACAAAGGTCCACTTCACCAGATGGGGAATTGAACCCAGTCGCTTATGCCAGTCGCAACTTGAACAGGGCGGAACAGAATTACTCAACGATTGAAAAAGAATGTTTAGCTTTAGTCTGGGCAATCAAGAAGTTCCAGATCTATTTATATGGTAGAACATTTGTCGTCCAAAGTGATCATCAGCCTTTAGTATTCTTGGCAATGGTAAAACATGGTAACGCACGTTTATTAAGATGGTCACTGCTCATTCAACCTTATTCGTTTACCATTGAATACATTCCCGGTTCGCAAAATGTTGGGGCAGATTTCTTGAGTAGGCATCCTCTTGAAGAAAACCAGGGTACTCATAAAGCCTAGTGAGTTCATTTGATCGAATTTGTATCACAGATTATAAACCTGCATTGAATGCATGTTCTTAACGGGGGAGATGTGTAGTGATATCAGTGATACAAATCGCCAAATACAGTAATAGTTAACCCCTACGCAAAGTAAAGTTACCACACCATTCGGGTGTGTTTGCCCACGGTCATCGCCCACGCCACGAGACGCGCTGGATTTTAAAGGCATTAACGCCAAAGTGAACGATACCAAAACTACTAGCTTTTTCGTCACTCCGTAATACAAATTACCACTAACAATAAACGCCGTTTGGCAGACAACAATACATAGTTCGTTTCAAAATGAGTGATAGAAAAACGAAGGAGAGAGAGAAGAATTAATCCTTGACTAAAGCGTTGTTTTTGAATCTAGTAATAGAACGACATGAGACAGCTGACGTCAAGGACTTGCTTAGGTTACACTAAACGCGAATGAGAGGCTGGAAGTTTAAAAAAAAAAAAGCTACTAGGCCTTGGAAACCAGTTGCTAGGGCACATTTTTTTTTCTAAAAGTTAAAGTTTGAATAAAGCATTGGACTTTGCTATTGCATGCGATGAAACCCCACCGCCTTGTCTCCTCTCCGTAGTGATAATTTAAATCTAACGAAACCGCGATTTGCGTTAGGCAAAACGCGTGTTTCATTTCTTAGAACAAGCGAGAGAGAAAAATTTAATTAAAAAAGGAGGGAAACCCTCAACGCCAGAGTATGCATTGTGATACTGTAAGTGAAATTGAGAAGGGTAGAGAAACGGGGCACAAGAAACCTTGATGTAGTCCAAAATTGAATAATAAAGGGAAAGAAAGGACAGTTGACAATTAAAATGATAATACTTGTTTATTAGAATATCATATTACACATTATGATATATTATCTTACCGTAGAGAAAAAGTACGTTATTTGAATAACTGAAGAGGGATAAAGCAAAGATGAAAATTATGATAAGGAAAGAAATAAAAATATAACAGCTAGATGATAGACAGTCGTCTGGTCAATAATTGCCTTTCCTCATTAAAATCGATTAGATATTAACAAAATTATCGTAGGAAATAAAAATGAACGACAGAAAAGACAGAGACAGTGATAAACATCTCAACTTTGAAAAGCTTGGGGATGTTAGATTTTGAAAGTGTATTTTTGAGAAGAGGCAAATCGGCTTAACCAGATCTGATTGGTTTAGATGCGCATAACTAAGAGAGGGGATATAACGAACGTTTGCTAACGCTTAGTTGCCACTTGATATTTAAAATTCTAGCAGGAGGGTTAAGAGCAGACTCAAAGCAGTATGACCTAATGCCTTTGCAGTTCTGAAACAGTGGCGATCTCAGCTTGACCATTGATCGCCGGTTAACCTTCTAGTTGTGTAATTATTCATTGATGCGGTAAGATAAACATTTATATAAACAGTATTATTAATATGTATATGTATTATTGATATGTATATGCATTATTGATGTGTAGAGGCAAACCTAGATAGGCGCCAAACTAAAAATGTGTGTGGTACCAAGTGCTATTATGGAAGATTATCACTTCTTATTAAAAGCCAGGCAGGCTTAAGTAGAATTTGGGAGAAAATGAAACTATATAGTTGAAAATTGATATATTATTATGATTGTACGACCAGCAAACCACTGGCCGTCTTCAGCAAGTCACAGTGTTTTCACCGGACTTTGTAAAATAACTATAAGTTCCTATGAAGGGAATGTATCAAACTGATGATTGAAATTTACCTGAGTATGAAGCCGTCACACAATAAGATAGGGACGAAAGCTATTTGTTTAGCCATAGAATCTGATCTTGAAACTGTTTGATGATGTTTAGTTGTTAGAGATGGAGAGAGATGTATAAAGTACTGAGGAGGCCTTAATCCTCTTATTCCAGGGTTCGATCCTGAAACACTCAGTGTGCCACAAAAGTAATATTGAAGCTGCAGAGTTCGAGGCAGAAGTATTTAATTGCCTAATTCCTGAAGTGTACTGAAGCAACATCCACACTTCACTGTCGTGAGGAATCTTCTGGTGTGAGAAAGACATCACAGTGCTCAAGGAATTCCAGATAAGCCATACCATCCATGGGCTTATGAAAGTTCACCTAACTTAAACTCCCCATTATTAAATTAAAAACAGTTTTCTAGATATGATGAAACAATTCGTTCCACAGAAGCGTGACCAGTCATAAGATTTAGTGCTTCACCTGGACATTCCAAGTTAGGAACGATTTCATAGTATCATTAACAGACAAGTTGTCTTAAATTTAATTTACTGTAAATACCTTGCCATTCTATTTGAGTTTTAAACATTCCTGTGCCCAAGCAGTTGAGGTACAGGAAATTAAAATTGTAAAAATTATTATCCTAAACTTAACCACTGACTTGTTTGATCAGTTTTCTTTGAATTATAGCTGTGGTTGTTGTCATTTACTCAACATTACATTTCACATTACCCTAGACACCTAGCCAGATAACAACCAGACACCAGTACTTAAACATAGACTCAAAATATATCGCAGATTGAGGTCGTAGGGTGGTAGCAGTCAGGTACCCTGAGAACATCTCTATCAAATATTAGTCTCAGGGACTTGCATAGCTGACCTCACTCTGTAGACAAGTAATATTTAGTTCAGTAACATCTAAACCCACCACAGCAGAAATAGATTTAAAAAAAAGATAATGCCCTTGCTGAGTATTTCTATAAAGTCAGTGCAAAAAGTAGTCTTGGACAGGAAGAAAATGAGAGAAGAGAAAGACTTAGGATACAATTTTCAAAAGAACTACCAGACCAGATAGATAAGACAAACTACTTAGATGTTGGTATAACAGAGGAAGAAGTAACTAGTACAATAAAAGATAAATCTAATACTGCCTCAGGGCATGATAGTTATGAAATCCTTAAGAAAGTACCAAAAAACTTATAAACATAATAACTTCCCTCTATAACAAAATCTGGAGCTTAGGAAAGATACCAAAAGCATGGAAAGTAGCTATGATAGTACCCATTCTAAAACCCAATAAGGAAGCCCATGATGTAAGTTCATATAGGCCTATCTCCTTAACATCACAACTAGGTAAAATACTGGAAACTGTTGTTAATAAAAGAGTTAAATTCTACTTAGAAAACAATCAGTTATATAGCCCAACCCAGTCAGGGTTTAGAGCAGACAGAAGTATAGTAGACCAGCTTGTAAGATTAGAACATGATGTAAAGCTAGGGTTCAAGAGGAAAGAGAAAACAGTGGCAGTTTTTCTAGATGTCGCAAGGGCATATGATGAATGCTGGAGAGATGGAGCTCTTTACAAAATGAAAAAGATTGGCATTACTGGTAAAACCTATAGGTATTTAGAAAACTTTTTACAGGACAGGTATTTTGCTGTACATGTGAATAATGATAGGTCAGAAATATATGAACAACAGAACGGGATTCCTCAGGGATCAGTGATTTCTCCTTCAATATATACTATAGCTGTAAATGATTTAGCAGATGAATTTAATGACAGTATCACAATTTGCAGATGACTGTGCCATTTAGCGATCTGGAAAAAACTTAGACCATGTTTATCAAAAACTTCAAAAACAAATAGACAAAGTTTCAGAGTGGATGAAAAGTTGGGGCTTCCGAATTAATATAAACAAAACAGTAGGTATGATATTCAGCAAAGGAAATTTTAAAAAAAAAATCGATATAACCATTAAAGGACAGAAAATATTTATCGCCTTAACAACAAGATTTCTGGGCATATCTTTAGATAAACAACTAAATTGGAATAAACATATAGACAATTTAGTAGAAAGCTGCAGGGGACCCCTAAATATACTAAGGATAGTAAAAGGTAATGGATGGGGGGCCAGCAATAAAACAATGCTTATGTTCTACAAGTCTTTCATAAGGGGGAAATTGGATTATGCCAGCATAGTCTATGACTCAGCTGCAGCTTCTAACAAAGTAAAACTAGAAAGGATTCAAAATGCAGCCATGAGAACCATTACAGGTGCATTTATATCAACACCAGTAGAAGCGCTAGACGTAGCTCTTGGCATACCAGCCCTTGGTCTAAGATAGAAAGAACTAAGATTAAATTATTGGAGTAAAGTAGCACAAGAAGTGACCCACCCAGCACATAAAGCATTTGCCAAAAACCAACCAAGTGTATGGGACGTCCCCTTAAATAAAGATAGATATCAAACAGGGGGGGGGGGGAGAGAACCATAGTTCAAAGAACTATCAAACACAATTAAAAATAGTAATAAATATAGAAGCAAAATACCACCCTGGGAACTAAAAATACCAATCGTAGACTACTCACTTACTGAAATGATCAAACAAAATATAGAAGATAAGGAAGCCAAAATGATAAGTTCATAGATCAACTACCTAAACAAAATCTGGCTGTCTACACTGATGGATCTAAGGTTGATAGTGGGCAACTAGGTGCCGGAGTTGTAATAACACAATGGGGAATTAAAAAGAGCAACAGTGTAACTGAGGGGGCTTCGATTTTTACTGCAGAGATGGTAGCAATCCTAAAAAGTTTAGAAATAATCGAAGATAATCCACTAGAAGCTGTTACGATATTTACAGACTCACTATCATCACTACAAGCACTAGAACACTCAGGTAAATGTAGCCGGCCAGACATAAAGGAAGAAATTCTAGCAATTAATACATCATTATGGAACAGAGGATGTAGTGTGAGGGTAGTGTTGGTTCCAGCACACATAGGTATAGCTGGTAACGAGTTGGCAGATCAGAACGCCAAGAATGGAAGAATAAGTAAAAACAATATAAGAGCAGGACTGGGAAGGTCGGAGATCAAGAGCCAAGTGAAGATAACTATAAACGAGGAATGGAAGACAACATGGAAGAAAAGTAGAAAAGGCAGACACGCGTTCAAACTGCTGAAAGAACCAACAAGGACGTGCTAGGTCAGAGAAGAATTAAAGATACCATCGGACAAAAAAACTGTGGCGTCTCCGTCTCGGTGCAGCATACTTTATGATAGAGGAACCACACTGCCAAGAATGTCAGGAAGAGAATGACATAGACCACTACCTGATCCACTGTAAAAAGTATGAACAACAAAGGCTTGAATTAAAAACTTACTATAGAAATCACAATATAGACATGACAGGTGACAAGGTTTTAAATATAGATGCCCCAAGAGATGCCCAATCAATGCTTAAAAGATATATACATAAAACAAAGGAAAACATATAAGGTTAGTACTTCAGGAAAAACATCCAACTAAATAGAAATTAAGCAACAAGAACTAACAAATCATTTTTAAAAAAACAGCTGTTACGATATTTACAGACAAAATAAAAAAAAAAACAAACTTAACTACTCATAGGACAAGGAAAGACAACGAGGTATTAAAAAAAACAACAACAGCAACAACTCAAAAAGAACAAATACTAATACAAATTAAAACCAAGTGTAAAGGACAATAGTTATCAATAAACAATACAAAAGAGAAAATAAAAAGGACAAATACTAATATAAATTAAAATCAGCAACTGCTAAAGACAAAAGTTATTTAAACTGAATACAAAATTAGAAAATATAATTACACTAAATACCCCACTTATAACCAAATTTCAGGTTGAACAGGGTAGACCAAGATGGAACGAGAAGAGGCAATAACGTCAGCTGTTAAGTGCCCGCTCTCCACCCATCACCTCTTCAAAACAACAACAACAACAACGGCTTCAGTCAGAGAGCTGAGAAGTAGCCAGATTGTCTTCTTGTGCAACCAAGGGAGGTTTGGGCTTTTGCATAGTTGCGTCTGTGCTAAGAGAACTAACGACATAGAGGTATGCTTGCATATGAGTACCTTTTTTATAATACTTTAGATTTAGTAATATTAGACGATTCAGTTTTAAGAGTTATTGCTTATTAGCGTTTGTCTATCTATAGTTTGATACAAGCTGATTTGCGATGTATGTGTTGGCAAGTGTAATTTCACGTAAATCTCATCGCTACTTTCAACTGTGAGACTGTGTTAAATGTGTTAAGTATCTAAGTGCATTTATAAGAGGAATTCTAGTGTCGCACTGCGCTGTATACAAGTGTGTACTTATTACCATTATTATTATTATTATTTAATAATGAGCCGTAAATGTGGTTAATTTTATATCAGTGATTATTGTGAGAGGGAGATTAGCGTGCCCTTTAGCTCCGTGAGTAGCCTATGCCTATTACATTTAGTATAGAGCTGTAAGAATAGAGTACCGTATATATCTCCTTTTTCTTTAGAGCAGCTAGGCCTCTCATATACTGATAAATTTATGTCATTTAGACCAGTGCGCTGTGTGGAATATTTCATCATAGATAGAAGTGCTTCAATTAAGTATTCTCTCGCGTGATGATGAAGTTAGTATTTAGTAGGAGTATGAAGGCATTATTGTTGACTGAGATATGTTTATTGTATGATTACACATACACAGACCTGCATGAACACACACAACACACACACACACACATGGTCATTTAAGCGCATATACTTGCATATTTTCACACATGTGTAACACCACACACAACACACACATACACATACACACACAGAAGAGCATATACTTGCATATTTTCACACATATGTATGTATTATTACGTGATGATGTTTGTCCATTAGTACGATGCTAATTTATTTTGTTTCATTTTATTTCAGAGAGTCCAGCAGTCTGTGCTGGGTTATTATTTGGTGTTATGTAGAGAATACCAAAATAGCTTGGTTAAATGGAGTTGTATAGGAGTTATCTACAAAAAGTAAACTTGTGGACAACATTGTTTTCTCTATGATTCACATGCTACCTGATAGGGTTTCATTAATAACAGTGGGACTCCTGTCATCAAGAGAGTTTTTCTGTGACTGCGGAACGTGTGTGAAAGTTTGCCAGAGAGTGACGACAACATTACACACGAATTCATGTTCTTCTTCACACATCGTCTTCGCACTGTCACACTAAGGTGGCAGTTGTTCCGCACAGTAAGCTTATTTTTTTTTATAACAGTAATTGCATAATTGATATTCTGCTACCTTATGGTTGATATTATGTTTCTATGTATTTGCCATGAAATAAAAAAATAAAAAAGACCTGAAAATTATGTTCATCGAGCGGATCGTTCGAGGGCGAATAAAGCTGACGTCAACTTCAAGAAATGATATGACGTCGAATAATAAAATGGATAGAGATATTTGAAATTAAAAGATAAAATTCATGTGCAGATAATTCGCTTTTTGCCATTCAACTATGTGGTAGGGGAAGCAATACATGAAAAATAGAATACATGGTTTTCCAAGTTGTCTAGAACCATAAGAAAGATGGACTGTTTAGTTTAAAAAAAAGGAAGAAAAGAATATAAGGATGCCTCAGAAGTCTGGAAACACAAAAGAAATGTATATTTACATTTGGAATTAAAAAAAAAGGAAAGAATATACAATGTGTCTCAGAAGTCTGGAACTAGAGGACAATAATACTTTAGATCTAAAGCTAAATTAGCATATTAATAATGTTCCGAAAAAAATTCGCCTGAAGGAACTAATAACTTCATGCATATTACTGCCCATCAGTTACAAAATTTTATACAGTAAATGTAAAATTAAAAACACCATTTTATACAGCAAATGTAAAATTAAAAAACTGTATTTTATACTGTAAATGTAAAATTAAAAAACAATATTTTATGCAGTAAATGTAAAATTAAAAAACACTATTTTATACAGTAAATATAAAATTGAAAAATAACTTTTTTTCCCTGCAGGATGAGACTTCTGAGAACCCATACAATTTTCATTCATTTCATGTATGTATTTTAGCGCCCCCGTATAGCGCAGCTCTTCGACAAATACACACAAAGTCTTCTGTCACGTGCTATCTGTTGAAGGTCTGTGATAAGGTCTGATTTTCCACGTTAATAAGTGCTATTTTGTGATATAGCTCGTCCAGGCACAATGTTAATACAGCTGGTATAGGTGTAGATGGTCAACTCAAAACCGACACAGTGTTGGGCATACAGGTCACCTTGTCCAAAAACGTAATGAGGCCCCAACAAGGATGTAATGTTGACTTTGGGTGTTGATGTGAGTGTCAGTACGCGAATGCATGGATTGTTCTGAAGAGTTGACTAGAAGATCAAACACTCACTCTCATGTATCTAGAAGTTAATGATGCAGACTACTGTGGTCGTTTCATACTGTTTAATTGAACGCACACACTTGGACAGTACGAGTATAGTTACAGGAAAACAGGTCGACATAAATAGCATACTGTTGATCATTGGTCTACCATCTTAAGTTAGCATTCATGTTGAAGAACATTACAATGGAACATCCGTAGACAAGCACTTAGATTTCCACTGTTTATCAATATAATCATCAGGCCTTACTGACCGAGCGTGTCAGTTAATAAACACTGTTCAAGCATGACTCCTAGACAGAACCTCTTTTCTAGCGAAGATTCCTTTAGGTAAAGCTCAGCAAATCTATCTGAAGACAATGTTAACCCACCAGTATTGGGTTTTCTTTATAACTGTGATCTCTTAATCATCACCTGATAATAAGAGGCATCCCCGTTCTCTGATCGATGATCGACAGAAAGTTAGGATCCAAAATGGCTTCTGGTTCCCTTTGAGCATCGCTCACTATACAGATGTATAGTAAATCTTCAATATAAGCTTTGTTCATAAACGCAAATGTTTCTACAAGAATCAGCATATTCTCTCATCACAACTGCTGCATACAATCATATTCAGTGCTGCTAGGTAACATGTCATCCCGACATATGGATATAGATAATCACAATGTAGACGTCTGCTCAGCTAAGCCTAGGACGAAAAAGTTCAGCAAAAAGTTCTTTTACCTGGGCATGGGAAATACACTAGCAGAACACATACGCCCCTCTCCTGGCGTTATAGAATAAACACTGGGGACTAATAGACTTAATAATCATATCAGAAATTATCTTCGTCCCCATAACAAATCACAGAGATCAACAGACTGAGGACTCGTCTTCGACATGGCCTTCGCCAGGCATTCCATCATCACGGAAGACCCCCTTTCCTCTCGGCATGCGCAGAAACTCCCTGACCCCAAAGTTCAGTACAAGGAAAAATAGTTCCACTTAGACATACCAAGATATCACGATATAAGACCGAATCGTCTGAAATAGACACAGAGTAAACATAGACTCGGACCATAAACATTCCTGCATAAACCTAAGCAAGAACAATCTGTTTTCTGGCCCAACAAGGCACAGACTAACGAAATCTGGATTCATACGCCAAATTCGATCTCCAGGGAAGATAACCCATATAACAAAAGTATCAATCAATCATGGGTGATATATCTTTGGCCAGGAAAACATCCTGATTCTAAAAACAAATACCTTCCCTCAGACAGATAAATATTATAATAACTATATACATTGTCACCAGTAATCTGTTGGTAACAGTCTGCCCATGTATTTTGTATCCCTTTCATGTCCATGTCTATTTCGCTTCTACAATGGGAGTTTTTGGGTGACCTCCCTCCATTCTATTACCTTGGGGACTGCCTTGTAATGCTATAGACTGATTTTCTCAGTCTGTGTCCTATGTAACACCAGAGCCTTCTCACCACAGCTTGTTCCACAAGCACTTGTCTAGTTCTTGTCACCAATTTCAGTGACCTTGTAATGCTATCAACTGTTTTTTTCTGTGTCCTATGTAACACCAGAGCCTTCTCACCACACCTTGTTCCACAAGCACTTGTCTAGTTCCTGTCACCAGTTTCATGGACCTTGTCGTACCATTCTAATCCCCCTATTCTGTGCAAGCAGCCATTTATCAAAGCTGTAACTTTTTGGTTTTTCATTTGTCGTTATCCATGTTTTAGTGCCATACAATAGGACTGACTTGACATTTGAGTTGAAGATTCTTATTTTCTCGATGTGTTAGAGCTGTAGATAAAAACTTTAGGGTTTTTGTGTCGGACTTCATTTCTTTTGCTGAAGTGCAGCGAAAATCCCTACGTATTTTTTCCCTGTGCTGCGTAATTAAATAACATGGTAAAATTTAAAAATGAAATGGTGAAAATAAAAAAATAAAATGATAAAATTAAAAAATAAAATGTTGAAATACAAAACTAAAATAGAGAAATTAAAAAAAAAAAATGGAGAAATATAACAAATAAAATGGTGAAGTTAAAAAAATAAAATAAAATGAAGAAATTAAAAAATAAAATAATTGTGACGATATTGCCTCCCCTGCTTTGCAATATAGGTCCAACAATGGCCAAAACTCAAGAGTATCGAATATGGGCTTCAAAGGTATCTACCTTCGCACAAGATTACTCTTGGCACATATGTAAATAGAAGAAACAACACACTTCTATCTCCAGGTAGTATTCACAAGATATTCAGAATAAGCGAGAACAATACTGCTTTGGCTGAGTATGTTAACTCTGTAATTCTGCCAACGCTTTTGTGAAGGATTTAAGCACTTATTAATTTCAGCTCGTTCAAGCCCCCACCACTGATTTACTCAGTGGAATTCTATTATTTTAGTATAGCTCTGTTTAGAGTGTGTGTAGTAAATTTACTGAGACAAACATGCAGTAACTTTAAAATGATTAAATCGAAGTTAAATTTGTAACATTACAAATTACAAAATTTAATAATCACTTTAGGTTTTAACAGTTGGAAAATAATGTGAATAGTTATGGATCAAGAAAAGTTATCATCACGGTCTTTATGGATTGTGAAATGTTACAAGAAGTTCCAATTGGCAGCAAAGATCTGAACTTAGCTGCCATTGACGGTTCTGCTCCTTCTTATGGGTTGGTTCTTTTCACACTGCTCACGCTCGTCCCTGATCAAGGTTGTCGGGAGTAGCTCGTTTCCCAGAAATTTCAAAGAGAGTCTACCACGTGGGTCCTTCTTCTTAAAGCTTAGGCCACGGTTCCCTTCTTGTTCCAGAGATAGTACTTTCTGCTGGTACCGCCAATAACTATGGTAAAAGAATAGATCGAAACGCTATCTGAGTAAGGCGTTTTCCAATCCATAGTTATCGGTTCCTATCTTCCCATAACGCCATCCCAATTAACTTAGACTTTACCCTCGATGAGAATAACATTTATTCCCTCGGGATAAAACTTCCTTTACATTTAAATAGAATAGCTTTCATAGTTACTTTATATTCAAATGAAAAGGTTAGTAATACGGGTAGAGTCTGTTTACATATACATCTCCACTGATTGAAAAGTGTCCACAATATAAAATGAATATGTTTTTATTTATGTTTTACACTGATTTGAAAAGTTTGAAACTTCCATTAACTTTAAAATGAATATTTTCACATAGACATTTACACTGGTTTAAAGCTTGAAAACTTACATTAATTTTAACGTGAATATGTTTATATGGACATTTACACTGCTTTGAAAATGTAAGTATTGTACATAGAATGTACATCATCTCTTTCATCTTTCCCTCCTGCTCCGTATGGAACCTGGAACTACTTTATGCTTTTAGTTCTCTTTACGAAACTAGCAATAAAGCAATCACCAGCCCGGGCATTGGTGGTTCATGAATCATCATTCTATACGCTGAGGTTGTGTGATGAAGTACTGAAATTCTATTTTTCAAGAGGCCCAGTTTTCTTGTGTTTCTAAATTATGTCCAGTTTTCTTGTCTTTCTTAAATTATGTGTTTGGCCTTTTTCTGTAGGTATTTTATTGCGTTTTATAAGAGGGATGACGGTAGGTTTTGTTTAAACTCGCACCAGTTTCTTTTCTTTAAAGTTAATTGCGATCACGAGGGTTTTTCTTTGTTAAAATTTATCGCGATCACGTAGTCCCAGTTTCTTTGTTAAATATACACTGTATATCGCGGTCATGTCTTTGTTTAACAGCGCGTGAGGATTAGATTGGGCGGGGTGGAAAGTTTCCGTTGTTTGACTCACGCAATATGACGCAAGTGGGAAACGCACGCAGTCGGGATAAACAGGTCGATGGGCTTTTCAAATCTATTGGTGTATAACCCGTTATTAATTTTTAAGTAATTCCATTGGTTTACTTGAAAGCTGTAGTAATGACGTAGGCAGAAGTCCGAGGGGATTTTCTTGTATATGTGATAGGGTGGGCGAGATGATGATGATGATGATGTGATATTTGATCACTCTCTTTTCACACTCGCAACCGACCCGATTCAACAATAAAACTCTGATTCTTAAGGCAGGGGCTGTATTTATTTTTACAACCCATTCAGTGACTAAGAGTACACTGAAGCAAACATTAAACAAATAAACCAACAAACCAAACACCAAACAAACACCCAGCCTGTGCTCGATTGCTGATGTGTCATGTCTCTGTTCCTCTTCTACCGACACAGGGCTAGCCTAACTTCGTTTCTCTCTCGTCTCGTCTGAATCTTCAAATTTGCCCGTTTGCCGCTCGCTATCCCTTTATATAAGCCCTCGAGCGAATCACTCAACTTACTGCGCGGATTAATTTTGCCCCTTAAATAACACTCGCCTTAATTGCTCTATTAGGCATGAAAACACAAATATGGCCCACAACTATCAATTATAACACACGACTATCAAATATAACACCACAACTATAGTTTAGGCTTTATTGTGGCCTAAACTAATATATCTTCTATCTCGTTAAACTTTTCACATCCCAGCATGCTGTGCGCACATCGAAAATATATGGGCGATAAATCTGCCATGAACATGAAGGGGGAAACTGGGGTGTCTTTACGGCAACATCACATATCTCCCTCCTAATTTTGTTGTCGTCCCGACAACATCTTTACCTCTGGCGTTTCAATTGTAACCTCTCAGATGGTTGGTGCTGCACATGACTCTTTCTGAGCGGCGATGCTTTGGGCAGAGCTTCTGTAATAGGTACAACCCGGCTGGGGACTCTCTTGGTCGTCATGTCCCCAGTTGTACGTTGTCGGGCTGTCAGCCGCTGTGGTCTAGAAGACTCGCTCACCTGTGCCGCGTCACTGCCTGCCCGTGACATCTGCCTGTCAGTGCCTGCAGCTGTCGACCCTGTAGGGGGATTGCTCCCGACGTGCTCTGCACTCGTTTTGTGTGGACAGTGGCCCACATTCCACACAATCTGCTTTTGATGAGTCTCCTCTTCTGGACACCGACGTGCACTCCCTCCTATCTGCTTAGGACGGGTTTCCTCCCTTAGACAACGACCAATTTTCTCGGTTCCCTTAGGTTGACAGTTGTCACGGCCATCTCTTGGTTTACATACTGTAGGCAACCTAGTTGTGGCAGTACGCCTATGGAAAGAGCTCCTTGAGGGACAGGCGGATATCAAGTGTTCTGTAGACTTGCATCTAAAACATCGTTTTGGAAGAGGGCTTTGAGGGCATTTGGCTGCCATGTGGCCTGAGAACTCACCACAATTATAGCACCTCAACCTGGTAAGCTTTCTCTGTGCCATGGGTCGCCTCCTACTTCCTTTGCATTCTTGACCGTCAATGCCGCACACATAGACTGCTTCCATGCCCTAGACAGATGGTTTGCTGTCAAATTCCACTCTCTCATTTCTCGCCAGACTCCTGAATCCCTTTCTGAAGATCTTGGTCTGATGTATGAATACATCAATACCTCCATCATCTGGCGTGATAAACCCCCATCCCCTGTGGACACTGTACCACTTGCAAACCTCTTTTCGCCTTGTCGGTGCAACTGCGTTTGTTGGTACTGTCAGCTCACTGCTATTTTTGACAACAGCCTGACTCTCACATACAAGAACACGTACCCCCTCGTCGTGCTTTGGCTGTTCTCGCTGTTGGCCTGGTTCTTTCTCTCTTTGCACCTCTTGTACTGGCAAACTGGTCTCTGACATCTGTGCTATCTGGGACTTTAGAAGGGATAATTCTGCTCTGAGTGCCTCCTCTTCATTGTGAGCTTATACACTGGCTACCTGCACCAGTGTATCAGGCTTTTTACTTTCCCATAAAACAGCATATTCCCAAGGTCCCTGACTCACGGGCTGGAAATTCCTGGTCATCTCACTGGCTGGTGGTTGCTCGCTGTAGGCTTCTTCTACTATCTTGAGTAACTGCTGAGGGCTGGCCTTGGCTCCGCCACGTATCCGTAATTCCCTAGAGACCAGTGGTGTAACGTTGTTCCAGATCACGTCTACCTTGACTTCTGCGCAAAAGGGCGCCATCTTCCACACGGCCTCTACATCTTCCACAAACTCTTGCCAAGTGGGATTTGACTTTCCATCAAATAGCCTTACCTCTGGCACCTCCACGTATACTACCTTCACAGGCGCATTGATCGAAGCCATCTTGCTGCAAGACCGCACTGTTGGGTGTTTACACTATTATATTTGCTCGTTTGCTGTTTGCTCAGTGTCACTGTCTGCCTGATCCTGTCGACGACGCCAATTGTGATAGGGTGGGCGAGATGATGATGATGATGTTGTGATATTTGATCACTCTCTT
Organism: Oreohelix idahoensis; assembly: GCA_024509875.1. Lineage (NCBI taxonomy): Eukaryota > Metazoa > Mollusca > Gastropoda > Stylommatophora > Oreohelicidae > Oreohelix > Oreohelix idahoensis. The sequence continues at coordinate 262,042 of JAMPIV010003520.1, forward strand.
TTCACACTCGCAACCGACCCGATTCAACAATAAAACTCTGATTCTTAAGGCAGGGGCTGTATTTATTTTTACAACCCATTCAGTGACTAAGAGCACACTGAAGCAAACATTAAACAAATAAACCAACAAACCAAACACCAAACAAACACCCAGCCTGTGCTCGATTGCTAATGTGTCATGTCATCACAACATCATCATCATCATCTCGCCCACCCTATCACAATAAAACTCTGATTCTTAAGGCAGGGGCTGTATTTATTTTTACAACCCATTCAGTGACTAAGAGCACACTGAAGCAAACATTAAACACATAAACCAACAAACCAAACACCAAACAAACACCCAGCCTGTGCTCGATTGCTAATGTGTCATGTCTCTGTTCCTCTTCTACTGACACAGGGCTAGCCTAACTTCGTTTCTCTCTCGTCTCGTCTGAATCTTCAAATTGGCCCGTTTGCCGCTCGCTATCCCTTTATATAAGCCCTCGAGCGAATCACTCAACTTACTGCGCGGATTAATTTTGCCCCTTAAATAACACTCGCCTTAATTGCTCTATTAGGCATGAAAACACAAATATGGCCCACAACTATCAATTATAACACACGACTATCAAATATAACACCACAACTATAGTTTAGGCTTTATTGTGGCCTAAACTAATATATGTTCTATCTCGTTAAACTTTTCACATCCCAGCATGCTGTGCGCACATCGAAAATATAAGGTCGATAAATCTGCCATGAACATGAAGGGGGAGGCTGGGGTGTCTTTACGGCCCCATCACATATATAACCCCGAGCGGTCTTGTAACAGTGATGAAATTTACTACCGTGAATCCAGCATTCATTGTCTGCTCCATGCGGAAGAAACGCAATGAATTGGTATGTGAATATTTTTATTAGAGCCGTAATATTAGTTGAATTTTTTTAAATATAGAGACATAGCCGATTCAGTTAAGTTTTCTTCGGGGAAGTAACTTAAAGTATAAACGTAGTGCCATCCATTACTATCCTTGTAGAAGTTATGTAAATGTAAAGTGTGCATAATTCTTTCTAGGATTGTTGGCAGTGCGCTAGGTAGTATGTAGAGTGTTGTGAAAACCACCATTAAATTCTGTATACTTACAAGTGTAATACTATGGGTAATTTATTGTGTTTACGGGATTTTATTATGCCTTAAATGTGGGTAACGCATTCGGAGGGTACAGATGCACTTTATAAGTGAATATTATTGCTTAGAGGAGTATATTATGCCTAGCAAAAGGTTTCATTTAAATTTGGGTTAAGCGAGAAAACCTCACGAGACAATGTCTAAAAGTAGGCCAGATATTTCGTAAAGGGATTTCCCAGGTTTGAATGTTGGGACACGTTTTGAGATTAACGTAACAAAAGAAAAGCCAGACAGTGTCTGAGGTTTGTTTGCGTACCAGAAAGATTTTAAGTTGAAGGGTAGAGGAGATGTATTAAATTATGGGAGATATGTGTTAGAGATAAGTTATGTTGAAGTTGGTGTACATAGTTGTATCTTTGTGTCCACAGCGGGTCACGGTACAGTAACAGAGTGTAGTTTGTCACATACAAATTACCAACTGCAAAGTTGGCATCGCCAGAAGCGAAAGAAAATAACCTACGGTCCCTTTGCATTGAAGTACAAATCTTCAGCGGGACTGAAACAGTTCTCTTGCAGTGAAGCCCCATGCTTCAGCGGGAACGGGTTTATCTACCATAAAGCCCAGAGCTCATCGCTATTCATACCACTCCGACAACGGCACGTGGCCGGGAGATTGGTCTAATTTATACAGCCAGAAATAAATGCTGTGTTCCTCTAAACCCTGAGCGGGTTATCGGGAGAAAGTCAAGGACGGGTTCAGTAGCAGAGAAGCATCTACAATTTCGTCAAGTACCTCGTGCTTGAAAATCCAGTCATCAGTGCAGCAGTCAGAAACCAGGAGACAGGGTTATATACCTGGTTCTTAAAAAGTGAACGAGAGAAGGCGTGACGGAGACGCCACCTCAACAGATGTCGAGAGTGTCAGGGAGACACTGAAGAGAGAGAGAGAGAGAGAGAGGGAGGGAGAGTAGATAGCCGGGACCAGTAGGGTCTGATGATATATCCTTAGAGGATAGCCTCTGAGAAATAGTTGTAATAAAAGTCTACTAGGTAGCAGTCCAGTGTTTTATTTAGCGGCGCATATCACCCAAAGAGTTGGAAGCTGTGTAAACATTCGTTTAGGCAGTATCCGTCGGACAGTGACAGTAGAAATCTTAATTGTAGTAGAGAGTAGAGGCTAAACTGAGCCGCACCAATTAGATCTTGTTTAAATCACTAATCATTCGATTTTTCCCCAGCAGGGTGACTGAAAGAGTGTATGTGATTTGGATTCCCTAGTGTCTATCTATTTAATTGGTTCTTTGCTTTTTTTTTCATGTCTTGTCTGTGCAACAGTACACGATATTTATTTCTTTGCTGTATGATGACATTTAATGTTGTATTGTGTAAATAATTAAAAAAAAAAAAAAAAAAAAAAAAAAATATATATATATATATATATATATATATATATATATATATATATATATATATATATTGTATACTGGATCAGCTTCTATACTATACTTACCTATATGTTTTTCTATATAGTGGTGTCTGTTGTCGTTATTTACACCTTATCTCCTTGTGTCTGAAGGTAGTTGGAGGGGGGTGAGGTTATAGCAAATTTTAGTCACAAGTGGCAAGGAAGAGTAAATCCTAGTTTTCACCCTTGAGCCAATAGTCTCATTTATCCATTGTCACTGTCTTTTTCATCTAAATTCTGTCTTCTCAGAATTTCTCATACTACGATCTTGCGTTCACTCAGGCAAACTCTATAAACGTAAATCCACTTCGTGACAAGTGGGGCTGCTCGTTGACCAGGATCATCTTTGTTGGGATCAATTTTGGGATTTTGTCTAGATGTTTAGATTAGTTCTATAGAAAGTTTCTGAGAATAGATTTTTCTTTAAATATCCCCTAGACTTTAAGCTATTAGAACTGATCCATTTATAGAATTTTTTTCCACAGAAATTTTTGTCCACAGAAAATTTTTTTCCACAATGCATTCAAGTTAGATTGTAGTTGTAGTTAGCTTTTGATGACTTAGAGATGATTGATGGCATACTGAAATTTTAATTTTCTTTAACAGGAAGGTAATTTCGGGTTTTTAGGTAGCTGCTTAACACAATTTTTTTTTAGGTAGCAGTTATTATTCAGACTTGGTGGTAGTCTGAGTTCGGGTTTTTGCAACAGCATCTTTCCTAGTAGATAACAGGTAGTTCCTTCTCTTTTCCTTTTCTGTCATTCTTTGTAGTTGTGAACTTACAGCAGTTTACAGGTAAGATGGCGGATATGGCCAAGTTACGAGCTGCCTGGCGGGATGCCGCTCAGGATATGGGAATGGATAAGGAGGTGATTAAGGCCTATATGATCAGAGAAAATGATAGACATAATCAGAAGGAGGAAAGGGCAGCCGCAGCAGAAGCAGTGAAAGCAGAGAGACATGCCGAGATGGAACTTCGGAAATTGGAAGCACAGGAGAGGGAGAAGGCAGCAGAGAGACAGCACGAACTTGCCATGCGGACTCTGGAACTGCAGAGTAGATCGTCGGAGGCCAGTTCGGCAAATGGAGATTCCCCCGGAGCAGGGGCGGCTGACACCTCAGGAAACGGACCCCCCGGATGGCAGCCATGAACTTCCCATGTGACTCATTTACTAACGGGAACGAGAAAATTGATAAATTATTGGAGAAGTTCCAACGGATGGCAAAGGCATACGGGTTGAACGAGAGTTTGTGGTGTCTGAAAATATCGCAGTCTATGAAAGGGCATGCGTACGACGTCTACAACAAGATGCTCATAAACGACCAGAACAACTTTGAGGCACTGCGAAACGCTTTGTTGCAAAGATTTCAGTGGACCCCCCGTAAATGCCAAACCATGTTCAGGGAGAGCAGGCCGGAGAAGGGAGAGAGTTTTGCACAGTTCGCGGAACGGATGAGAAATTACCTTACTCGGTGGAGGGAGTTGTCAGGACTGGCAAAAACTTTCAAAGGATTAGAAGAGTTAGTCCTGTGCGAACAAATGAAGGCAAACATGTCTCCCGACTTTAGGAGGTATCTGGCAGAGCAGGGCGCTCAGCAACTGGACCAAATTATAGTGTTTGCTGAAAGGTTTTAGAGGCACAGGTCGAAGTACTGGGTCAGAAACGGAAACACCCAGACCTGCCAGCACCTGACAAAGGAGCTTCACCATCGCAGACGTCTTCTTCTGCTCACCAACAGCAGGGGCTTTCTCGCAAGGAGTCCCATTCCGGTCTTAACATGCGCCCCCAGCCTCATAACAGATCTCAAGGAGCGACCTCTCACGAACCCGCCAGAAACAGATGAGATAATGAGAGGTATTGTTGGAATTGTCGCACCACTTCCCACTAGACATTCCGGTGTATAAAAAAACAACCCGCTCATCATGCAGCTTGTTTAAAGCCTGTGAGAGTGACCAAAGGGAATAAGTGGGAACCTGTCAAGTCAGAGAAGTTGTTCTCTAATAGTGGACCAGCTGAGGTGAATGGAACGACCACTACTTGTTTGTTTGACAGCGGGCTCACATACCCCAGTATCGGCGCTCGTCATTTGGTGAAACTAGGGCAGTGGACAGGGGAAATAGTTGATTTTGGTGGCATTTAGAGAAGAGGGACTTCACAGCGTCTTCCCGTAGCCAGTATTGAGGTGAAGTGTAAGTTTGTGTGTGGCACAATCAAGGCAGCTGTAATGGCACAGCCAGCCTATGACTTCATTCTCGGGAGCCCATATTTAGTTTTGGGAAACTGTAGTAAAATCTGCGAGAATAATCGCTCATTTCAGTAAGATTTTAGTCATAAAATGATAATAAATAACCTAGCCCGCATGTGTCTAACGGTTGGCATCTTCGACGCCAGCAACGCTGCCTTTTGTGCAGTGCTAACGCCTATAGAACGATTCCACAGTAAAAATCTAACACGCGTTTTAGTTTCGGTTTCGAAAACGTACTACCAACATTTAACATTTTGCCAGATCTGCTGCATACATTTGGCAGCCAAGACTTATAATTAACGATTTTTCGGAAGTGTGCCTCAAAATAACTATCTGAATTAACGTATTCTGTCAACTTTAACGCTGGTAATAAGTAGTAATCCTTACATTTTTTTGGTAGTGTTACACAATTCAATACAAATTGCTATTGGGAAAAAGTGAAGGACGTGCCGGGAGCAGACATTGTTGAGTCCTCACGTTGAAATGTATCTAACTAATGTATGTTGTCATGATTATGTTTGAATATTATTGTATTAGAGTATATTAGTAAGCCTCCGTGTTCCATGAACACTGTTCAACATGCCTGAAGCATTTATATATATATATGAACACATGTCACCCACTTTTCGGAAGGAACGGGCAATGCGTATGTTGTAATTGTTCTTTGTCTGAGAGCCAATACAACAACAAATGTGTCTTGCCGTCTTGTGGTAGACCTTGGACGTCCTGACCTGCGTTGTTCTGCGACACTGCCGGTTGCATTATAACGATCAGGCAGAGTTTGTATGACAGAGTGGGCAACTCCTAATCTCCTAGCAACTTCTCGCAGCCCTACATCATCCGGCAGCCATGCCATCGCTCTCCATCTGTCAACATTGGTCAAGCGTCTTCGCTGAGCCATGGCTAAAATGGTAAATGTTACAAACATACCCATTGTCCGTTCCTTCCGAAAAGTGGGTGACATGTGTTCACTATAATCACGACTTGCACGTGAAAAGCAAATTTCAGCAATGTTATCAATAGGCTTTGCCATAGGAAGCATTTTCAAACATGCATTATTTCCCTTTCAACCACGTACATTTGATTGACCTTGGAGGTACACACACGTAACACAGATTTGATTTATTGTCATATTAACAAACATTGTTTAAGCATGTAACAAATTGCAGCAAAACTTTTTTGACTGAGTGTTCAGGTTTTTAAAAAAACAGCTTAGTTGAAATGACCTAAAAATTGAAAGTGGCCTTTAACTTTTTTTGAGCAGTATATATATATATATATATATATATATATATATATATATATATATATATATATATATATATATATATATATATATATATATATATATATATATATATATATATATATATATATATATATATATATATATATATATATATATATATATATATATATATATATATATATATAGCGCAGTGGTCTATGGTTCGATCCCCAGATGAGGCGGAACATTTTTAGGCCACAAACGGCTCCTGGGTCGACCCAGCCCCAAATGGGTACCAGAGCTACTCTGGGAAGGTTAAGGCGGCCGGCGTGATGCCGACCACATCACCCCCTCGTGTGCCGACGGTCAAGATAATATGGGCCTAACACCATATTCCCAATATGCCTCAATGGGCGTGTAACGGGTTCCTTTACCTTTACCTTTATATATTTTATATATATATATATATATATATATATATATATATATATATATATATATATATATATATATATATATATATATATATATATATATATATATATATATATATATATATATATATATATATATATATATATATATAAGAAAAAGATGAGAAAAATATATAAAAGGAAATGTGGTTACCCCACATTATATTATTGAGGAAAACTATGTAAATGTACAGTGGCGTATCTGCCATAGGGACCTGAGGGGTGGTCACAGCAAGGTGGGAGTCATGAAAAATTAGGGGATGAGTGCACCTGAAATGCACGCGAGGCTGACCCCATACCCACGTATGAAATTAAATAAAAGAATAAGTGATCAGATGAAAAAGGCGAGGGTGTCCTTTTGTTGCAGAGGTTTCGTTTCCTGTTGCCAGCTGGTGACAGGAAACCTGAGGAGTGACGATAACGCCAAGAAGTCTCCTACACTTTACGTATGCTGTCATGAGATAACAGCAGGAGCTTGGGCGTGTGACGTGATATCGATATTTCTGCAACTACACAATATCTTATCTTTCAACAAGAAACCCCAGGTGATATGTTAAGGACCTGGGTACATCTGACAGTTTCGGTTTAAATAAACCTTGGTTTTTCAAGTCATACTCAGGACTTTTGTGGGGTATGATTAACATTACAGCCCCTCATACACAGTGACTCTCCCTCTTAGAAGAATATAGTGTAAACTGTGAACATTCCAACAGGAAAGACATATATTAACATTGTAATTATTTGGGCAGATTGTCCACACAATTTTAGTTAATCTTTTATGTAAACTATCTTGTCCTCATTTTCAAAGACCTGTCAAAACGATATGACTGGACAGGCAAAATAAATTGTACAAAAAAAAATTAATTTAAAGAAAAACTTAACCACAGGTTTTATTCACTTCCTCATAGAAACTTAAAGTGTTTTTGTGTTGTGTACCATCATTTCATTTCTCCCCTAGACACTAGGTACATCATACACCAGACACTAGAGCCAAAATAGTGACCGTGTGAGATCTAGGGAGGTAGCGTTAGGTTCCCTGCACATAATTCATCATCATCATTTATAGAGTCAGGGGCCTACATGTGCTTGACCTCACACGGTTAATACATACACGGATTTCATTCTTTTAGGATACCATCATAACCTCCCCAGCAAAATCTAACTTTGCTACAGAAACCCATCCGCACCGATCCTTGCTAACGCAAGGGGCCTAATTTAATCCAGATAAGTGAAAAGGGAGAACCCCTAATTCACGGATCCCCGCGAGAGCTGAAACATCACTGTCTTGCGATGGAAACTTCTAAAGACAGTGGAATGTTAATTGCAGAGGCAAATTCGGCTGTCAGCCCTGTTCAGCATAATGTCCAAACAGCGGTGACGCCTCTGATTTTGGAAATACCTTCGTTGTCGTCGGGAATTAGGCGCCCGATAGTATTATCTCCCTCAAGTGTGGAAAATACTGACGAATGTCCACGACCAGCGCAATCTTCATACGGCACAAGAAAGCGGTCTGAGCGCACACATTTTTCCTACCAGCCCTGGCACCCCATACGACCAGCACTTTTCTCAAACGGAGGAGGACAGGTGTCGGAGTAACCGTTCGCCTACAAACGAAGATGGGCCCCACCCCACTACTAGCTCGCTTACAGAAAGCGGCTCTTGCAAAGAGGCGAGAAGCAAAAACGTACAGCCAGTTGCCTCCTGCTTAGTAGGGGAAGCGAATGTCGCTGAGGTCAGGCGCAACCCAGTGAGAACCCCTGGAGAGAGGGTAGAGACAGGAGGAGTCTCTAGACATCCACTAGGCAAACCAGAGGGGAGTGAATTGTTGGTTACCAACCAATACGTATATCTCGGTCATATAATAACAGAAGATGGCAGATGTGAAACAGAAATCAAGAAGAGAATAGGAATGGCCAAAGCTACATTCAACAACATGAAACATATACTGACATCCAAACAGTTATCTCACAAATTAAAACTGAGAATCATAAAGTGTTATATATATTCTGCATTTCTGTATGGTGCAGAAACATGGACGATGAATAAGCATTTGGAAGAAAGAATTGAGGCTCTTGAAATGTGGATATATAGAAGAATGGGGCGTATCTCATGGAAAGAGATGAAAACAAATAAGCAGGTCCTAGAAAATCTAGGTATGAAAAGAGAACTAATGAGGGAGGTCAAAGTTCGACAGCTAAAATACTTTGGCCACATAAAAAGGCATAACACCTTGCAGAAGACCATAACAGAAGGGAGAGTTGAAGGCAAACGTGCAAGGGGAAGACAGCGCTATAAGTGGGAAGACAACATCAAGAGATGGACAGGAAAGAGTCTGTCAGAGTGCACCATCAAGACAAGAGACAGAAGACGTTGGAGATCCATTACAGCCAACCTTCGTTGTGGAGATGGCAACTGATGATGATGATGATGATGAACCAATTTAACCACAGGAGTTTGATCGCTCCAGTTTCCCCAATCAAATTGGGTATAGATACTGACAGAAAGGAGAAGGAACACGTGTACTTTTCTTCGGACAACAGTAAACAGTTACGCCCTGTTACGGCGATGTCTGGCCCAGCCAGTCAGTCTGTTTCAGATCACTGGGAGGCCGCAACATTAGGTAACCTTAATTTACCGAGCGCCGTCAGGAAATTACGTGGGCGCCGCAAGAGAGGAAAGGTCAAGGCCGAAAAGGGGTGTTGCGGTCGCCAGGAGGAAATCACCAGGCGTGACCTTCGCGATCCAGTGCTCGCAGAGATCTTCAAGGATATGTAGAGGGGTCTGTATGATAACGACAATTATGACAGTGATTAGATCGGGAAGCCCGACCTAGTTAATGGCCAGTGTGAAATACAGAGATTTCAGTAATGAGATCGGTGCCCAGTCTTTCAAACGTGGGAGTAATGTGATGAAGTACTGAAATTCTGTTTTTCAAGAGGCCCAGTTTTCTTGTCTTTCTAAATTATGCCCAGTTTTCTTGTCTTTCTTAAATTATTATGTGTTTGGTCTTTTTCTGTAGGTATTTTATTGCGTTTTATAAGAGGGATGACGGTAGGTTTTGTTTATACTCGCACCAGTTTCTTTTCTTTAAAGGTAATTGCGATCACGAGGGTTTTTCTTTATTAAAATTTATTGCGATCACGTAATCCCATTTTCTTTGTTAAATATATATCGCGGTCATGTCTTGGTTTAACAGCGCGTAAGAATTAAATTGGGCGGGGCGGAAAGTTTCCGTTGTTTGACTCACGCAATATGACGCAAGTGGGAAACGCACGCGGTTGGGATAAACAGGTCGACGGGCTTTTCAAATCTATTGGTGTAGACCCCGTTATTAATTTTTTAAGTGATTCTATTGGTTTAGTTGAAAGCTGTATTAATGACGTAGGCAGAAGTCCGCGGGGATTTTCTTGTATACAACCCTGAGTGGTCTTGTAACAGACCCCTATGCCTGATGAAATTTACTACAGTGAATCCAGCATTCATTGTCTGCTCCACGCGGAAGAAACGCAATGAATTGGTATGTGAATATTTTTATTAGAGCCGTAATATTAGTGGTTTTTTTTTAAATATAGAGACAAAGCCGGATTCAGTTAAGTTTTCTTCGGGGAAGTAACTTAAAGAATAAACGTACTACCATCCATTACTATACACAGCGGGCTGATCACCCGCTTGCCAGTCACTCTGATTACGGAAACAACAATTAATTTTTTGTTGTACCAATAAACGCCACTAGGCGTAACGGAACAACAGTTAATTTCTTGTTGCCCTACGGCGCCATTAGGCGTATTGGCCACGGACTGCTTTGTCGGTCAGCGGCTAAGGATGGAAGAAGAAGAAGAATCCATTACTATCCTTGTAGAAGTTATGTAAATGTAAAGTGTGCATAATTCTTTCTAGGATTGTTGGCAGTGCGCTCGGTAGTATGTAGAGTGTTGTGAAAACCACCATTAAATTCTGTATACTTACAAGTGTAATATTATGGGCAATTTATTGTGTGTACGGGATTTTATTATGCCTTAAATGTGGGTAACGCATTCGGAGGGTACAGATGCACTTTATAAGTGAATATTATTGCTTAGAGGAGTATATTATGCCTAGCGAAAGGTTTCATTTAAATTTGGGTTAAGCGAGAAAACCTCACGAGACAATGTCTAAAAGTAGGCCAGGTATTTCGTAAAGGGATTTCCCAGGTTTGAATGCTGGGACACGTGGTGAGATTAACGTAACAAAAGAAAAGCCAGACAGTGTCTGAGGTTTGTTTGCGTACCAGATAGATGTTAAGTTGAAGGGAAGGGGAGATGTATTTAATTATAGGAGATATGTGTTAGAGATAAGTTATGTTGAAGTTGGTGTACATAGTTGTATCTTTGTGTCCACAGCGGGTCACGGTACAGTAACAGAGTGTAGTTTGTCACATACAAATTACCAACTGCAAAGTTGGCATCGCCAGAAGCGAAAGAAAATAACCTACGGTCCCTTTGCATTGAAGTACAAATCTTCAGCGGCACCGAAACAGTTCTCTTGCAGTGAAGGCCCATGCTTCAGCGGGAACGGGTTTATCTACCATAAAGCCCAGAGCTCATCTCTATTCATACCACTCTGACAACGGCACGTGGCCAGGAGATTGGTCTAATTTATACAGCCAGAAATAAATGCTGTGTTCCTCTAAACACTGAGCGGGTTATCAGGGGAAAGTCAAGGACGGGTTCAGTAGCAGAGAAGCTTCTACAATTTCGTCAAGTACCTCGTGCTTGAAAATCCAGTCATTAGTGCAGCAGCCAGAAATCAGGAGACAGGGTTACCATACCTGTTTCTTAAAAAGTGAACGAGAGAAGGCGTGACGGAGACGCCACCTCAACAGATGTAGAAAGTGTCAGGGAGACACCGAAGAGAAAGAGAGAGAGAGAGAGAGAGAGAGAGAGAGAGAGGGTGAGTAGATAGCCGAGACCAGAAGGGTCTGATGATATATCCTTAGAGGATAGCCTCTGAGAAATAGTTGTAATAAAAGTCTACTAGGTAGCAGTCCAGTGTTTTATTTAGCGGCGCATATCGCCCAAAGAGTTGGAAGCTGTGTAAACATTCATTTAGGCAGTATCCGTCGGACAGTGACAGTAGAAATCTTATTTATAGTAGAGAGTGGAGGCTAAACTGATGCCCGACCAATTAGATCTTGTTTAAATCACTAATCATTCGATTTTCCCGCAGCAGGGTGACTGAAAGAGTGTATGTGATTTGGTTTTCCTAGTGTCTATCTATTTAATTGGTTATTTGCTTTTTTTCATGTCTGTGCAACAGTACACGATATTTATTTCTTTGCTGTATGATGACATTTAATGTTGTATTGTGTAAATTAAAAAAAAAAAAAAAAAAAAAATATATATATATATATATATATATATATATATATATATATATATATATATATATATATATATATATATATATATATATATATATATATATATATATATATATATATATATATATAGTATACTGGATCAGCTTCTGTACTATACTTACCTATATGTTGTCTGTATAGGGGTGTCTGTTGTCGTTATTTACACCTTATCTCCTCGTGTCTAAAGATAGTTAGAGGGGGGTGAGGTTATAGCAAATTTTAGTCACAAGTGGCAAGGAAGAGCTAATCCTGGTTCTCACCCTTGAGCCAATAGTCTCATCTGTCCACAGTCACTGTCATTTTTCATCTAAATTCTATCTTCTCAGACTTTCTCATACTAGGGTCTTGCGTACACTCAGGCAAACTCTATAAACGTAAATCCACTTCGTGACAGGTTGCCAGCCCCAAATGACTGTGACACTCACTAGAGAGTTTCACATATTAAAATTTACATGGAAATATATATATATATATATTATTTCACATGTTAGTAATAAAATATGAAATATACATCACAACTTATGCCAATTCTGGCTCACATACTTTTTTGCTCAGATGAATAAAAGAGACTTGAATCGGCCTCTTACACGCGTCTGGAGTGTCGTTAATTTAATAAGTCCCTCTCTGACTTCGTGTGTGGTCCTTCAGTTTCCTCAGTCCCGGTTTCCTTATTTACAATGAAAGATATTTTCTTGGCTATGAAAGTCCGTCCAAAACTCTCTAATAAAATGTGTCCGGTATGTTTAAGATGGAATTCTGAATTCTAATTCTTCAGTCTAGCAAGGTCTGGTATCTTAGCGAGCGATGTCTCAAGTGAAATAGCTGGAGAAAATGGTTAGATTATATTCCTTGCCTTCCCACGCCTTTGGTATGTGCGCCTCAAAAGGATCAGCCAATCCGATTTGAATATGTTGCATGACTCATCTAATGCAAAATTTCAAACATTACTTTTCTGAAAATGGGCTATACACATCCGATTGCCCTTGGGTACAAACTTTCGACCATGTCGGTAAACTCGTATAACAGCGTGTTCCCAATGTAACAATCATTACTTTTATCATGAAGTAATCTCTTATCTGTGTCTGTCCATCAGTTGTCTCCCCGTATTCCAAGCTTTGGTGATTCGCGTACCCGCGTCTTTTCAGTGATTAAGCACTGTGCTGAGGCGATTTACGTGTTAATCTGTATACTGATATCACTGTGCCCACGATAGCCAACATGGTTAGGTTGCTGCCACTCTTTGCAAAGCAGGGATAAAGGGATAACTACTAGACATGTTTACTTATCCCTGAGAAGGGTGTAAAAAGAAAAATACATAATATCTGCTACAAATAACAGAAAAAAGAAAGAAAAAAGTGCGACAAATGAGAGCACACAATAAAATCAGTACCACAAATGTACCTATACTGCCGGAGTGAAACAAATATCGATAGCAGCCGCCCCGTTCTGTCACAATAATGAAATTGAACAAATAAAATGCAGAAATTAAAAAAATTAAATAGTGAAATTAAAAAAAATAAAATGGAGAAATTAAAAAATGAAATAGTGATATTAAAAAAAATAAAATAGAGAAATTAAAATATAAAATGGTGAAAAAAAAAATTATGACAAGTTTCTGCAAGATTAAGTGAATTCTTGGTGCAGGTTTCCTTCAACTAGCTCCTTTTGTGGCTCCCCGTTGCAGCCAATACCAAGTTGAAGACTCCTTGGTATTATCTGTACAGGTATACCTCGGAGATATTGCAGGTTCTGTTCCAGACCACAGCAATAAAGCGAATATCGCAATAAAGAGGGTCATACCCTTTTTTTTTTTTTTTTGCTTCACAGTGCATATAAAAGCCTAAAATCATGTTTACACTATGTCTATTAAGTGCGCAATTGCGCTAGGTCTTAAAAAAAAAGTGTATTGTAAAATTAAAAATTCTTTATTGCTTAAAACAAATGCTAATCTTCATCATCTGAGCCTTCAGCGAATTGTAATCTTTTTTGCTGGTGGAGAGCCAGAATCTATCGGAAGAAGAAGGCACGTTCTAATAAATAAACATGAATGATTTGAAAAAAGCGGAATATCTGCGAAGCGCAATAAAGTGAAGCACAATAAAGCGAGGTGTACCTGTACTGTAGTGTAGGTCGTACCTTTTTCTGTAGCTTTTCTCCCATTCCGAAGCGTGTTGAAGTCATGAGCTCCAGTTTCTCCAGATTGGCTTGCATTTAAAGGATAATTACATCTGGTCTAGGATCAAGGAGCGGGTGGCATACTGTGCATTCTATCCCATCCAAGGGGGCTCTTTAAATGTGCAGAGCTAAAATACAGCTCCCTCTGCCTATCATGGGTCCACATTGAGATCCTCCTGCATGCAGGTAAAACGCGATAGTTACGTCTGGGGCTCTAATGACTCCTCCAAGCTTAGTGTGCAATGCTGTGTTCTCAACACCCCAAGCTTAGTGTGCAAAGCTGGGTTCTCAACACCCCAAGCTTAGTGTGCAATGCTGGGTTCTCAACATGTTTAACCACAGGGGGAATCCCTGTATGTGTGTTGATGATATCAAGAGTTCATGATGGTGTAATTAGCCTCACAGACAGAGGTTCATTTTTACATTTGTATACTAAAGCATTGTGCTTAGCTGGTAGTCATATAAACATGACTTCAGATGTGCATCCGTATACTTGATATGTTTAAAAAAGAATTACACATATTGCCCAAATGAAACTAACTTGGAGTTCACAAATATATTATTTTATTTATTTCTGTCTTTCCTTTTTACAGTTTGTTTTTTAAAGTAGAAAACTTGCACTTACGCCTGCTCAAACGAGCAGCTTCGGACATTGTTCCGTACAGAACTAGAAGTACCAGAAAGATTATATCTGACATTTTCGTTTCGCCTCTGATGAGTGGATCTAGACACGCTTTCAAGTTCAGGAAATACCGCTGCAGCTACTGGGGAAGCTCTTGGCAATAATATGTTTCTGTAAATTTCCTTCTGGTTTAAATAGCACCCCATACTATAGAGAAGGCAGCGATCGACTTGGAAGAGTGTATAGTAAAAAAAATGTTAAATAATACAGTAAACTGTCAGCAGTTTCAAAAGTCACAGATCTATTTACGCTAACAGTACGAAGCACAGCTTGGATAGACATCTGGTGTAGTTATCAGTAATAAACGAAGATGATACTTAACAGCTGTTATTAGTTATAATCGCAGAAAGCACAGCTTGTAAATGATGACCTCAGCGAGTAAACGTTTCCTAATTATTCTGTGTAAGTAAGGGCACATCATTCAGCACCGATGTGAAAATCTCTCCCTTCTCCCCTTTTATTAAAATTATTTCGATTATTACTATAATTCCCAGCGCAGGCGGACAAAAGCCAACAGGTGGGTGACAATTTGGAGCCATGACTCAAGCGGGCCCGTTATCTAGGACAGATGTTCCAAACCTTTTTTTGATGTCTGCATCCGATTGACAGAGTGGTTAGAGAGCTGACCTCTCGCGGCAACCAGATTCGAAACACGCTGGCGTTACGTTCCCGTCTACCCAGCCGTAAATGGATATTTGACTCTGCTCTGAGTAATAAATGGCAAAGGCAGCGAGAAAGGGAACTGGTCACCCCATCTCTCGAAACTGTACCTAGTATAAGGAAGTCTCTGACACTTCACTCCCCATACCACAGCATCTACTAAGGGACTTTAACCTTTATCTAGTACCCACGATTCAAGAATAGAGGAAATACTGTCTAGCGTTTACTGTTCACATCATGCCCATTATCTTTGTCTGTTCCCGCCCTTTGGAGCATACACCCACCACTGTAGTTGGTCCCCTTGCAGGATGCCTGGACCTAGCATTCACATGCAATTGCATGGTTGTTTCTGTAGCCATTAGTTTTAAACGATCAGGTTGTCAGCTTCACTCACATCATATTAGTCCTCTTGTATAACAATTACCCATGGTCCGCAACAAGACGATACGTCAAGGCCTAAAATGCCACCCCCTGCAGACCCAAGTAGAACAGTCCCAATTAAGATGGTTTGGCCATGTCTGCAGAATGGGAGAAGATCGGCTACCACGACAAGCATGGGAAACAAAGAGCCAGGGATCCAGACCCCCAGGACGACCCAAAGTCCGCTGGGAGGACAACATTAGACAATCTTTGAAGGACCGAGAACTAGAATGGAACCAGGCCAGGAGGAAGACTGCCGATAGGATAGTCTGGCGCTCTCTCTTCCAAACCTCTACACCTCACGGTAGAAGGGGAACGACTAAGTAAGTAAGTAAGTATAACAATTACCATGCAGATAAGAAAATAAATCAACATATTATTTGTATTTTCAGGAAGAAAACTTCAGTTGGTACATAGCATTTTAAAAATCAGGTCAAAGTGAAATAAATTAGTGAGAACCTTGATTTTGTTTCCTATTGAGCAACATTCTTATTCTTGATACAGTTTTTGAAAGAGATACCCGCATATCAAGTTCAGCCTCCAGTCTGTTTCTTGATTGGATTTCTTCTCTTTCTTCGTTCACTTTCAGACGTCAACTTGAATATGTTCAAAGAACGCAGTGGCCAGCTTTTGGCATCTCCGTAGAGTTTTTCCAGGGATGGTACTGGTGATGGCCACATGTGCTTTCTCTGTTATCCAGATGTTGGACACAACAGTCATTTTATAGGTGCCACATTTACACTCTTCAGTAGTTCCTATCTTTCAGCTTGTTGAATAGATGGTATACCAATCTGTTGTGACCTGTGCGAAGTCTGTTCACATCTGCTTAGCTGGTAATACGCATCATGTTTTTGGTGGCCTAGGTGCTCTGCTTTTCACTTACTTCTGCATCTGCGCTTGATAAAACTCTTGGCCTCTTCATAAGTTATGCTTGTATCAAGTTGAGGCAGCTTTCCACCTTCCTTTGACAATCTGTCAGCCTCTTTATTTCCGGAGATGTTGCAGTGAGATGGGATCAACTGTTTCACAACTGTTTTGAACTGCTGACATAGTTTGTGAAGTGTTATTCTAACTTTTCAGCTCTGCAATTACTGATAGAGTATCTGTCAAGAGAACTGCTTATCTCTCACAGCTTTCTTCTGGCATTAGGACTCCTGCTACACTTTTTTAAGCCCTCTGCTTACGCTCTGAATTTACTTGATAATTTTCCTGTTGCAACTAAAAGCTTTTTTTTTTGTCTGTACCATTGCTAACGCCCAGAAAGACATCTCCATCTTCTTTTGCATTTGTTGCTGATTCATCGGTGTATGTATGGGTCCAGGCATCGCATAGGTAATATTTCTCTATGTATTTTGTGGTTAGGACTCTTCTTTATAGGTTTAATTTTGATACAATTTTTGAAAGATATACCCGTATACGGCGTCTGTGGCCTAATGGATATGAACGCAGTTTCATAATCCAGAAATACCAGGTTCGAAACCTGCTGCAGGCGGTTTGGTAGCAGATCGCTTTGTGTGGATTTTTAACAATGGTATAAGCGCCGTACCGCTCAGAAAGCAATGGCAAACTACTGAATGAAAAAAATTTCCTAGAAAAATCACAAACAGCCAATAAAAGCTGGGGTTGATTGCCACGTCCTGTAAAGGATAAGCAACTAACTTTTTCATACCCGTATAACTTGTTCGGCCTCCAGTTTGTTTCTTGCCCTGGATTTAACTGAGAACAAGATTTGTCGTTCTTTCCATAATCCACAAATTTACTTTTACATACACTACTCATTGTCGTCATCATCATCATCATCATCATCAACATCCTCATTATCGTCATCAACATCATCATTATCATTATCATTATCATCATCATCATCATCATCATCATCATCATCATCATCATCATCATCATCATCATCATCATCATCATCATCATCATCATCATCATCATCATCATCATCATCATCATCATCATCGTCATCAACATCATCATCATCATTATTATCATCAGAATCATCATCGTCATAAACATCATCGTTATCATCATCATAATCATCATCATCGTCGTCGACATCATCATCATTATCATCATAATCATCGTCATCATCTTCATCATCATCGCCATTGTAGTAAAATGCACCGTTTTTAACCCTCCCTCTCAAATTAAGATGATAATACTGTATTTGAATTTTGTTCCAATACGCCAAGATAGCCACCATTGCTCTACCCTGCGCATATTTTTCAAAAGTCCAATTCTAGTGACGTAAAGTTACCGTTTATAACCCGCTACTATACAAATTTGAAAATTGTCAAGGACGATAAAATCTAATGCAAAATATTGGACACTCCTTGAAATTTTTTTTAACTAACGTATTCTAAGAATCTATTATTAGTTACAACATGCGACAACAGTTATATTTTTTTTTATTTTCAAGAACGTCGCATTTTCAAAAACGCCAAAGAGAGACATGCGATTTTGAAGCTATTAACGCCACGCGAGAGTATCCATCCCCGATTACCAAAGGCTTTTTCGTTACTCCGTACTAATTTTTAAATATAACATGAAACCGTTTTGGCAAGTCGGCCAACACGTGTTTCTTTCAAAAAAAGACGGGAGACAGACAGAAAGAGAGGGGGTTAGTATGGAAAAGGCTAAACCCACTTTGGTATTTGCAAATTGAATTTAACGAACACATGAGTGCAGGGGAGCGAATGGGACTAAAGAAAGACAGAAAACGTAAATAATGTTATGCATTCTATAGAAGGATGAAAAAAAGGAAAAGAGAGAATGGAATTAAAAGCGATAATGTTGTGTATTCAATACTATAATATTTCCTATGAAAACGTATCTAGACTTATAAATAAAGAGAAAAGTACAAAGATGAAAACTTAGATAAAGACGTAGATGAAAATCTACTGGATAGATAAAGGACACTAGCCTGATTACTAATCACTTTTCATCTCTTAGATAGCGTCAAAAGTGACTGAGTTATCGCATAAAATAAAATTTGACAACACAGATATACGAACACACTGATATCCCAGCTCAATTTAAAAGTAACATTTTTCTAGTCGTTGCTTGGAAACAAATCACATTGGCTTGCCTCATTTGATAGACACTACTAGGAGGAGGGGAGAGGTATAACTTTGAATTTTTCCAGCGTAAGCGACACATAGTCTAAACAGTAATGTTAGAAGCATATGGACGAACTTATTGATAGACGTACATAAATGTTTGGGATTTTCAAAAAATAAATGTTTGGGATTTTCAAAAAAGAGTCGAATCGAGGTAGTTTAAACTAATTGGTTAATGTTATGATAGACATAGGGAGAATAAAACTACCGCATCTGCTATGCAGAGTGCCACTTGATAGAGATTTTTCATACAAGCAAGGTTTCAAGCAGAGCAATTAATGACCAAATTGCCGTTGCATCTGAAGAAGCAGCTGTCTGAAAGTGACCATTGACAGCCTGTTAAACCTTAACATAGTGTGTGATTATTTCATTCATTGCGGTAAGATGAATAACCTTTTTAATACATTATTATATGTAGAGGCCAACCCAGATAGGGCGCCATAACATTGTGTGTGTACGACATTTTGCCTTTGTGGAAGATTGCGACATACTAGGAGCAGAGACATGTCTAAGCAGACTTAGGAAGCAAATCAAACTAAATTTGAGTTGAATATTGTCATACATATTTTGACTGTAAGACCAGAAAGTCACTGGCAGGCCTATTGGTATATTACTTAGGAGAAAAGAAAAGATTGTATTTCAGCTGAAGAAGAAGATGATGTATATTGACAGGGGCGTTGATACTATGTGGAAAAGAAGATATCCACTGTTATGAAGAAGTCAAAATAAAGTTAAAGACTGTAGCTAATTTAGTTAGCTATTTCATCTGATCACAATACTTGTTTAATGATGTTAAATTGGTTGTGGTGGAGATAGTCAGCTGGAGACTTAGGGAGGCTTGTTACTCTTGTTTCAGGGTTACATCACCCAGTTCAAGTTGGTCAGAAGTCGGAGCTACAGAAGTTGAGGCAACCTACCGGTTGTTTCTTTATCAAAGTATACAAGTGTTAGCAGACTCCAGAATACACGGCAGTGTATCGTGTGCATTTTTCTCAACCAGTCATCCAGGGTCTACACGGATTCTAAGATAAGCCTAAAATCTTCAGGGCTTACATGCTAGCTCAAATATGTTCGATCTCCACCCTATACAGTAACAGTTTGTGATGTGATGTGAATACCAGTTTTTTCCCAATATTGACTCTTCGTATAACAGTAGTCTCCAAAAGGAAATAAACGTGTACAAACCTTAACATATTAAGAGATATATTGGACAAATGTCCCTCTTGTGTATTTAATTTGATATAAAACCGTAATTTCATTTTAAGTTAAACATTCCTGTCCTAAAAAATTTGAGGGACAGGAAATTAAATTGTATATACATATATATCATAACTTTAAACCCAGTCTTGTTTATTCGATGTTAGTGAGTTAAAATTGTATTTGTTTAACGCATTTATCATTACATTTTCATTACCCTAGACATCAAGCCATATAAATAACATCACAAAAACTAGTTACCCCAAAAAAAATCGCAGAGTGAGATCGTAGGGTGGTAGCAGTCAGGTACCCTGAGAACATCACCTTCAACTATTAGACTCAGGGACTTGCATAGCTGACCTCACTCTGTAGACAGATACTAACTACTTTTATTTAACATCAGAACCCACCACACCTATTATCAACATCATCAACATCATCACCATCATCATCATCATCAACATCAAAATCACCATCATCTCCCAGGTTCTCCTTATGAGTATGTAACCACCACTACAGCTGATCCTCATGAAAAAAGCCAGCACCAAGCAGTCACACTCTCTGGTAGCGGGTAGTGACTGTGGCTATTCGTTCTAAAAGATGAGGTCGTCAGCACCACACCCAAACTCACATTATTGGCCTTGTACGACATGCCTGATGGTACAGTAATCCTGTTCTTTCTTTGTCTATGTACAGTTCCAGGGAACTACATCATCATCATCATCATCAGCTGCCATCTCCACAACGAAGGTTGGCTGTAATGGATCTCCAATGTCTTCTGTCTCTTGTCTTGGTGGTTGTTGCGTGAGAAATTCTCGCAACATCGTTTTATTACAATATCTATTTTATAACGCAAGGGCAACAACTGCTTGAAATTTATAGTCACTTTTCTCGGTAAGCATTTGTCTTCTCGCGTTGGTATCGAATGCAGTTAAGTTTTGAGCTGGGGTCATTTTGCGCTGGACTGCGCATGACTGGTCTTGCTTCTTAGTCGATCGATTTCCGCCCACCAGTGGAGTGAGCGATTTGAATGGCGAGAAAGATGCCTCGCTGAAAGAGGATCTCCGCTATTTTTTGTTCTGTCAGGAATGTGAAAGTCCTCTTATGGATATTTCGTTTATTCGAGATAATACCTCTAGTGTATTTGCACATGCCGGGAGGCATAATATTTCTGTGTATTTCCTGAAGGCAAGGTAAATTGACTTTCCATTAACTCTATCGATTTTTGGTCGTGAGCGATTTCGATTCATAGCCTGTCTTCGAAAGTCGTCGTCACGAGATGTTTTCCCAGCTCACATGTCGCTGTATTGTACTGCATCGGTTGATGCATGTCCCAAGGACCATTACTTGCTACTTTGTTAAATGAACTAGGCTTGGAAAACCTTTGTTAACTAGAGGATATTTTTGAGGACATTATTTATACTTCGGCAGACGTGTCTGTCTTGCTGAAGTCAGATTAAGGAGAGTGAACTGATCTCATACATCTGGTTACCTTCTGGCTAAGATAGAAAGGGATGGAGAATTTTCCCGACTACATTACAGCCTTATAATGTATTGACATGTCTGTGAATCACCTTTATTATGATGCTGTCTACCGTCCATTGCTATACTGACATTGTTGCTGTGATAATGACTGTCTGATGTACCTACATATTCGCGTATACATTTTGTCACTGTGGCGTCCACAATAAATGATACAGAAAAACGTCTAGCTGTTACAAGCATCATTGACTTTATACGTCGGGAGTTTACTGACGTCCTATGTGGATTGCCCTGTTATTTTGTACTGACATTGTTTGACTGAACACATCTGCACACTACACAAAACCAGAGATGCGGATACCATCCATCATCATATGGCATCACGCATCATTTGGTGG
This sequence comes from Oreohelix idahoensis, assembly GCA_024509875.1. Taxonomy (NCBI): domain Eukaryota; kingdom Metazoa; phylum Mollusca; class Gastropoda; order Stylommatophora; family Oreohelicidae; genus Oreohelix; species Oreohelix idahoensis. The sequence continues at coordinate 284,102 of JAMPIV010003520.1, forward strand.
CCATAAGCTGGTTTGATTCTGGTACCAGCAAACACGGGGTCCCTTACCCACTTCATTTTCAACAAGAATTCATCAGCATCCTTCAAGAAATTAACATTCTTCAAGACAGTCAATATCTTCAAAATTTTCAAAGTACTCGGCGTTGCCCGGTAAAAGTCAAAATTTCAACTTTTTGACGGAAACAAGAATTTGACAGTACCCGGCGTTGTTACATGTTGCCGGATAACTCGGACTGCTGTTATCTTTTACGCAAGTCAAGCAAGTTGCTGCTGTCAAGGTTCCAGTGCTGTCGTTTTTTGTGAAGGTCAAGTGCCGGTTGAAACGGGTTGTTTTCTGAAGAAGGCCAAGTACCGATTTCCATCAACTTACTTTTGGATTAGAAGGTCAAGTGCCGAAACAACTCAACATACAGTATGTCAGAAGCTCAAGTACCATCGTGTTAGCAGTGGAAGCAGTTCAGATGTGCCATCATCGTTGGAGCTTCGCTCTTTAGGACGTTGATTGACATCCGTTTTTTCTGCTGTTCTACGATTGGAAGCCTATAAGTTAAGTGGCCTGTTTGTATGTAAACTGTGCCCTTATACTTCTGCTGAGTCTTCTGTGTATCATCTCATTCTATATGTTATATGTTTATATGTTATTCGTATATTTATATGTTTATATTTCAGCGGGTTCTCGGTTGGGTGGTGTCTCCCTTAGATTATGCCACGTCATAGAGGTCGTCTATTGTGAGCGTTTTCTGTAGGGTGAGCAAATTTCCGATACTGGAATTTGCTAAGCGACTTCTGTTGCTATTTATGTTAGCTGTGATGACATGTTTTAATATTGTTTTCGTTATTATTTCGCATTCTTTAGTTTTGTTTTGATTTGTTTGTATTTGTTAGCCTACTCTTGACTACAGTTTAGTTTCATACTACATTTTTGTTTATACACTGTGGTGTCATGTATTTTGTTTAATTATATCGCAGATATCGTCACATTTTTTGTGATATTTCATTAATTTCTGCTTTATTTTTAGTTGATTTCTGCGAACGTTTTTGTATTGTTGCTGATCTTTGTTATTGTTTACATTGTTATTGTTTACATTGTTTGCATTGTTTACATTTTCAATGTTTACATTCTGCATGTGTTTACATAGTCATTGTTTACAGTTATAGTAATTAGTTAATGGGCTATGCTAATGCACTGTTACTACTACACTGATGATAAATGAATGATGAATAGTGTCGTGCACTATTGAATGAGAAGTGCACTTATGATCAAGAATTGATTGTTGATATTTCATATACAAGTTCTTTGATTGGAGACTTGTTTCCCACAGAGACTGGGATAATATAAGGTGATGTGAATATACAAGTGCTTAATTAAGACTTGTTACACTTAGGTTTGAAATAAATTAGTTAATTATTTCAGGTTTTGGACTCATATGTTAGACAACATGTCTACATTTGAGCACTTTATTGAGCAGGGTAAATTGCTTGGGAAGACTGGTGATAAGTTAGAAGAATTTGCAACTGCTCGATATGATAAAGCAATGGAAGCTGAACAAAAGAAACTGCATATGGAAGCTGAACAAAAGAAACTGCAGATGCAGGTGGATGAAAAAAGATTCCAAATGGAAATGGAAAAACAAAAAAGGGAATCAGAAGCTGAGGAAAGAAAACTCCAGCTAGAAGCTGAAAGATTTCAAAAAGAGGCTGAGAATAAAAGACTTGAAAAAGAAGCTGAGAATAAAAGACTTGAAAAAGAAGCTGAGAATAAAAGACTTGAGAAAGAAGCTGAAAGACTTCAAATAGAGGCTCAGGCTGAGGAGAGAAGATTACAGAGAGAGTCTGATGAGAGGAAAGAGAAAGCAAAAATGGAACATGAAGAAAAGGTCTTAGCTTTAGAGTTGGAAAAATTGAAATTGATGAACATGAGTAATGGTAATGATTCAAACAAGGGTTCATCTTCTGGTAAGGCTAATAATGATACTTTTAAGATTAAGTTGCCAACTTTTAGTCCTTCCAGTGATGACATAATGTTCTATCTGGACAGATTTGAACAAGCATGTACAGCTCATAACATAGACAAAGCAAAATATGTTTATCAGTTATCAGGGATACTGACAGGTAAAGCTCTAAGTATATTAAATATGGTGGATGAACCTGACAAGAACAATTATGAGGTTGTCAGGGCCGCTCTGTTAAAGAAATATCAGCTTAACGAAGACGGCTATCGTCTACAATTTAAAAACATGTTACCTGAAAATGGAGTTGAATTCTCCGAGTTTATTGCAAGAATACGCATTACTTTCTCACGATGGGTTGAACTATCTAAGACGGAAAAAACTTATGAAGGACTTATGGACTTAATACTTAGAGACAAAGTCATGTCGTCTGTCAATGAGTCTTTCCTTGCTTTCCTTCATGAACGTAAACCTAAAACAATAAAAGAAATGGAAGATTTCTGTTGCCAATACGTAACTGCGCACCCACACATAACCATGGGTAACTCTAAGGTGAAAGAAGGTTTACCAGTTGCTTCGGCAGCTCCGTATGGCCAAAACTTTGCTCGTAGATCCCAACAAAATTTTGATAGAAAGAGTAGCGGTAAATTCTGTCAAAATCATGGAAACCAATTTCATGGTGATTCTTCTTCGAAGAATTGGAGACAACCTGATAGTGGTCGTTACTATCACCCTAATAATTATAGGCATTTCAAAAGAGGATATGGTAATAGAGGTTATTCCTGCCGAAGACCTCAAAACCAAACAAATAGATGTTCGCATCAATGTGAACATGATAGTAATCGTGGAAACTGGAATTCGAATCATGATAACAATTACAATAGAGACAATAATAACTGCAGAGATAATAATAACTCTGATAACTTCAGAGGTAATAATAGTCGGGGTAGATCTCAACACAAAAAAAAAGAGATATCAGCAGGCTAATTCTGTACAACAGGAAACTGAGGGAGCCTGTAATCATGTTGTTGATAATAAAAACTTTGACGCTGTCACTAGTTCTGCTTTTGACTTTGAGAGAGCAAACAAATGCCCCCAATGCAGTACTTTATTCGAACCGGGTACCATAACTACTTTGAGTTGTGGTCACCCACTTCCCGCTCTTCCTGCTGCTGTTGCGCATGACGGGAGGGGTTCTTTAATCCTACATAAGGGTCTTGTTAATGATACTCCGGTCTCACTACTTTTCGATTCCGGATGCACCACTATTGGTGTTAGACAATCGCTTGTAGATCCATCTTGTGCTACAGGAAGGGTTATTAAATGTGACACATTTGGCGGCACTCTAGAAAAATATCCTACTGCTGTAATTCGCATTGCCACTCCTTTCTTTACTGGAGATGTGCATGCTTGTCTCTTACCTAATCCTATTGCGGACCTTATTATTGGTCGTATTCACGGAGTTAGGGAGTGTACCCCACAGCAGATTGCTGCTTGGGAAGATAATAACATGCAAGCTACAAATGCAGTGGTTACAAGAGCACAAGCTCTACAAACACCCGAAACTTCACTGAATAGTGATAATGGAGTTGATAGCCAAGATAGTCACTTAGTGATTACTCGTGACTCTTTCATAAAATTGCAAGAAGAAGATCCTTCTTTAAAAAAATTCTTCATTCTTGCGAAGAAAGGTGATCCGAATCAGGATACAAATAGAAAATCTTGGATTGCAATGAGAAACGGCGTACTTGTACGTATGGTACAAGATTCGACTACGTCGGCACATTCGCAAATTCTTGTTCCCAAGAGCATGAGAGTGCAAATATTGCAACATGCTCATGACTCGCAATGTGCTGGACATATGGGTTTTGCCCGTACGAAGTCGAGAGTCCTTGCGGCTTTCTTTTGGCCTTTTGTCAATAAGGACATTCGTATTTACTGCCGATCATGCAAGGTATGTCAGGAGGTCAAATCTAGAGGACCACGACATGCTGCGCCTATCCAGGCTGCTGACATTCCTATTCGGCCGTTCCAGAAAATGGCCATAGATATTATTGGCCCTTTTAAGGTCAAGTCGGCCAGAGGACATCAGTTTATCCTTACATGTGTCGATATGTGCACACGTTGGCCAGAGGCTATTCCTCTTAAGAGCATATCTACTACAGATATCGCAGATGCTCTTTGGTTGATATTTTCTCGCTTGGGGTTCCCCAGAGAAATATTGTCAGACCATGGCACTCAACTCATATCTGACACTATGTCACAGGTAATGTCTACCTTACACATTGAACGATCTCTCAGTAGTATCTACCATCCTATGTCTAATGGGTTAGTTGAGCGTCTGAATAGAACGCTCAAGACTTTGCTTGGTAAGATAACTGAAGATCATCCTCAAGATTGGGACAGGGTTTTACCCGCGGCTCTCTTTGCCTATAGAGAAGTCCCTAATGAACACACAGGATTTTCTCCCTTCGAACTTGTCTTTGGCGCGCGTCCACGCGGCCCTATGTCTTTATTACACGATCTCATCACTGCCGATGATATTAGCGATGAAACTCAATCCTCATATGAGTATGTCATTGCTCTTAGACAAAAGATCATTGAGGCATGTAAGCTAGCAACTGCTTCATCAGAAATTGCTAAAGAGAAGGCAAGGCAGTTTGCTAACAAGAATAGATGTCTACGACAACTTTGTCCAGGTGACAAAGCATTCGTCCTACTCCCCAGTAGGGAAAATAGACTTCTTATTGCATGGAAAGGTCCGTATGCAATAGTCTCTCGGGTTTCCGATGTTGACTATGTGGTCGATATTGATGGAAAGCATAAAACTTTCCACATAAACATGCTTTCGGAATTTCACGAACGTCCGGACTATTTGCTGCCGATTTTCCAGGCAACGGATGATGCTCCTGCACCTCACGGTCATTATTCATCCCTGTCTGTCATACAGGATGAGGAAGCTACCTTCTCTGATGTCAACCTTCCCCTTCCAGTGGTTCCATTACATTCCACGGAATCTTGGAAAAACGTTTCTGTTTCTCCTAATCTTTCTGGTGACGAACATCGACAAGTCTCGTCGATGTTACAAACATTTCAGGATGTTCTCACTGACATTCCTGGACACACAGATGTCATAGAACATGACATAATTCTTACCGACAATAATCCAATTAGGGTTAGGCCGTATCCTATTCCTATACACTTTCAGTCGCAGGTGGAAAAGGAATTGGATGAAATGATTCAATTAAATATAATTGAACCATCGACTTCACCATATTCTTCTTCCATGGTTATTGTCCGGAAGAAGGATAAGAACATACGAATTTGTGTTGATTATCGCAAATTGAATCAGGTCACAAAGTTCGATGCTGAACCGATGCCTTTGTTGGAAGATCTACTGATTAGACTTTCTAATTCTAGATTCTTCACTAAACTTGACTTGTCTAAAGGTTATTGGCAAGTGCCTTTAGCAGAGCATGCCAAACCTCTTACTGCTTTTTCTACACCTAGGGGTCTATTTCAATGGAATGTTATGCCTTTTGGTCTCATGAACGCCCCTGCCACTTTCGTTCGCATGATGCGTCGAATTCTGTCACATCGTTCGGATGTCATCGCATACTTAGATGACATCTGTCTCTTCAGTGATACCTGGGAAGATCACTATTTAGGGTTATATGACTTACTGTCCACTCTACGTGAGAATAATTTGACAGCAAAACCTTCTAAAGCTTTTGTTGGTTTTGGTGAAATCTCTTTCCTGGGTCATCGTGTTGGTCATGGTCTCTTGAAGACAGAAGACCACAATACTTCCAAAATACTGAACATCTCTGTTCCTAAAACGAAGAAACAAGTTAGGAGTCTGATGCGTGATGCCATATGATGATGGATGGTATCCGCATGTCTGGTTTTGTGTAGTGTGCAGATGTGTTCAGTCAAACAATGTTCATACAAAAATAACAGGGCAATCCACATAGGACGTCAGTAAACTCACGACGTATAAAGTCAATGATTCTTGAAACAGCCGTTGACGTTTTTCTTCATTATTTATTGTGGACGCCACAGTGACAAAATGGTTACGCGAATATGTAGACACATCAAACAGTCATTATCACAGCAACATTCAATACAGCAATAGACGGTAGACAGCATTACAATGATGAGTCAGATGCATGTTATATTTCATAGTGCTGTAAATGTAGTCAGGTGAAAAACTCCATCCTTTTCTATAACAGCCAGGAGATAACCAGATGTATGAGATCAGTTCACTCTCTTTAATCTGACTTCAGCAAGACAGACACGTCTGCCGAAGTATAAATAATGTCCTCAAAAATATCCTCTAGATAACAAAGGTTTTTCAAACCTAGTTCAGGTAACCAAGTAGCAAGTAATAGTCCTTGGGACCTGCATCAACCGATGCAGCACAATACAGCGACATGTGAGCTAGGAAAACATCTCGTGACGACGACTTTCGAAGACAGGCTATGAACCAGAAATCGTTCACGACCAAAAATCGATAGAGTTAATGAAAATGTTAATTTACCTTGCCTTCCGGAAATACACAGAAATATTATGCCTCCCGGCATGTGCAAATACACTAGAGGTATTATCTCGAATAAACGAAATATCCATAAGAGGACTCTCACATTCCTGACAGAACAAAAAATAGCGGAGATCCCCTCTTCAACGAGGCATCTCTTTCGCCATTCAAATCGCTCACTCCACTAGTGGTGGGCGGAAACCGATCGACCAAAAAGCAAGACAAGTCATGCGCAGTCCAGCGCAAAATGACCCCAGCTCAAAACTTAACTGCATTCGATACCAACGCGAGAAGACAAATGCTTACCGAGAAAAGTGACTATAAATTTCAAGCAGTTGTTGCCCTTGCGTTATAAAATAGATATTGTAAAAAACGATGTTGCGAGAATTTATCACGCAACATATCACCACCTCCTCCCGATAAAAAAAAAAATGTGTGATGCGTGATGCCATATGATGATGGATGGTATCCGCATGTCTGGTTTTGTGTAGTGTGCAGATGTGTTCAGTCAAACAATGTTCATACAAAAATAACAGGGCAATCCACATAGGACGTCAGTAAACTCACGACGTATAAAGTCAATGATTCTTGAAACAGCCGTTGACGTTTTTCTTCATTATTTATTGTGGACGCCACAGTGACAAAATGGTTACGCGAATATGTAGACACATCAAACAGTCATTATCACAGCAACATTCAATACAGCAATAGACGGTAGACAGCATTACAATGATGAGTCAGATGCATGTTATATTTCATAGTGCTGTAAATGTAGTCAGGTGAAAAACTCCATCCTTTTCTATAACAGCCAGGAGATAACCAGATGTATGAGATCAGTTCACTCTCCTTAATCTGACTTCAGCAAGACAGACACGTCTGCCGAAGTATAAATAATGTCCTCAAAAATATCCTCTAGATAACAAAGGTTTTTCAAACCTAGTTCATTTAACAAAGTAGCAAGTAATGGTCCTTGGAACATGCATCAACCGATGCAGTACAATACAGCGACATGTGAGCTGGGAAAACATCTCGTGACGACGACTTTCGAAGACAGGCTATGAATCGAAATCGCTCACGACCCAAAATCGATAGAAATAATGAAAAAGTCAATTTACCTTGCTTTCATGAAATACACAGAAATATCACGCCTCCCGACATGTGGGAAACACTAGAGGTATTATCTCGAATAAACGAAATATCCATTAAGAGGACTACACATCCCTGACAGAACAAAAAATAGCGGAGATCCCCTCTTCAACGAGGCATCTCTTTCGCCATTCAAATCGCTCACTCCACTAGTGGTGGGCGGAAACCGATCGACCAAGAAGCAAGACAAGTCATGCGCAGTCCAGCGCAAAATGACCACAGCTCAAACTTAACTGCATTCGATACCAACGCGAGAAGACAAATGCTTACCGAGAAAAGTGACTATAAATTTCAAGCAGTTGTTGCCCTTGCGTTATAAAATAGATATTGAAATAAAACGATGTTGCGATAATTTATCACGCAACATATCACCACCTCCTCCCGATAAAAAAAAAATGTGGAACATTTTTTTTTTTAAATATCAAAGAGCATGCGATAAGCGGCTCAAAACGCACGAATTATGCGCTGATAATTAATTAAATTGCCTAACATGAGGCTAAATATAGAGTGTCTGGTGAGGATATACCTCAACAGAAAAATAAATATGTCTCAAAAAATATTCACATCGGGGAGGTGTCACCAACACACATCACGTTAGCATGTAAACACAATATACGTATGCAAGTTACTATAATCATCATTAAACAGCATACTCTAATATTGTCTTTAAAAATGGATGTACAAATCTGATAGGAAAATTTAAATAGTACATTATTTGACATGTAATGACATAAGTACATAGTAAAGTTAAACTACATGACGATCCAGGACATATGCTCTGGTATTCCGAGGGTAAGTACACAATCTAGAACTCGTCATGCTTGATACTAGTAAGGTAAGTCCTCAGCTCAACAATGACATTCTGAGAAAGTACAAGCAATATAATGCTAATTAATAACTAATATGCTTCATAAGGTACAATACATTATTAATAATTGTGGCTGTTTAGTAAACTAACGGCCCTTATATTAACTACTCAGTCCTCCTCTATCATCTTAAAAAACGAACAGAAGAAGATGACAACAAAGCACGATAGTGTGTACATATAAAGTAAGTACAGATGTGCTAATCTATTTAGAAATATAGGTGTGTTATGACTCTGTAATATATGGAAATATAGGACAGAAGTATTAGTTGGAGTCATGTGGGCATCTAGACAAAATGTCAGCCATCACATTATCCGCACCACGGATAGCTCGTACCGTGAAGTGAAAAGGTTGAAGAGCTATAGCATATCGAGTGGATCTCGAACTCTTCAAATTCTTAGTCTGAATAGCTGTAAGAGCTTTCTGATCAGTCTCTAGAATGCAATGTGCGCCCAGGAGGAATCTTTGTAGCTTTAGAATTGACCAAACCATCGCTAACAACTCACGGTCTAAAACCGAGTAGTTCCTCTCTGCCGCATTTAGTTTTCTAGAAATGTACATAACAGGATGCAGAGTATTTGCATATTCTTGCATCAGTGCTGCTCCAATCCCAGTGGGTGAAGCATCACTCCGAAGAACAAAAGTCCTATCAAGAGTAGGTAATCTTAAGATGGGAGGAGAAGAAAATATATTCTTGATTTGGTCTAATAAAGATTGGCATTCTTCAGACCAACGGACCAGATTAGGCGAACCTTTCTTCAACAATGTTGAGAGAGGTGCCATGATCGAAGATAAATTTGGAATAAATCTCCCATAAAATTGAATTAAACCTAAGAGACTCCTAACTTGTTTCTTCGTTTTAGGAACAGAGATGTTCAGTATTTTTGAAGTATTGTGGTCTTCTGTCTTCAAGAGACCATGACCAACACGATGACCCAGGAAAGAGATTTCACCAAAACCAACAAAAGCTTTAGAAGGTTTCGCTGTCAAATTATTCTCACGTAGAGTGGACAGTAAGTCATATAACCCTAAATAGTGATCTTCCCAGGTATCACTGAAGAGACAGATGTCATCTAAGTATGCGATGACATCCGAACGATGTGACAGAATTCGACGCATCATGCGAACGAAAGTGGCAGGGGCGTTCATGAGACCAAAAGGCATAACATTCCATTGAAATAGACCCCTAGGTGTAGAAAAAGCAGTAAGAGGTTTGGCATGCTCTGCTAAAGGCACTTGCCAATAACCTTTAGACAAGTCAAGTTTAGTGAAGAATCTAGAATTAGAAAGTCTACTCAGTAGATCTTCTAACAAAGGCATCGGTTCAGCGTCGAACTTTGTGACCTGATTCAATTTGCGATAATCAACGCAAATTCGTATGTTCTTATCCTTCTTCCGGACAATAACCATGGAAGAAGAATATGGTGAAGTCGATGGTTCAATTATATTTAATTGAATCATTTCATCCAATTCCTTTTCCACCTGCGACTGAAAGTGTATAGGAATAGGATACGGCCTAACCCTAATTGGATTATTGTCGGTAAGAATTATGTCATGTTCTATGACATCTGTGTGTCCAGGAATGTCAGTGAGAACATCCTGAAATGTTTGTAACATCGACGAGACTTGTCGATGTTCGTCACCAGAAAGATTAGGAGAAACAGAAACGTTTTTCCAAGATTCCGTGGAATGTAATGGAACCACTGGAAGGGGAAGATTGACATCAGAGAAGGTAGCTTCCTCATCCTGTATGACAGACAGGGATGAATAATGACCGTGAGGTGCAGGAGCATCATCCGTTGCCTGGAAAATAGGCAGCAAATAGTCCGGACGTTCGTGAAATTCCGAAAGCATGTTTATGTGGAAAGTTTTATGCTTTCCATCAATATCTACCACATAGTCAACATCGGAAATCCGAGAGACTATTGCATACGGACCTTTCCATGCAATAAGAAGTCTATTTTCCCTACTGGGGAGTAGGACGAATGCTTTGTCACCTGGACAAAGTTGTCGTAGACATCTATTCTTGTTAGCAAACTGTCTTGCCTTCTCTTTAGCAATTTCTGATGAAGCAGTTGCTAGCTTACATGCCTCAATGATCTTTTGTCTAAGAGCAATGACATACTCATATGAGGATTGAGTTTCATCGCTAATATCATCGGCAGTGATGAGATCGTGTAATAAAGACATAGGGCCGCGTGGACGCGCGCCAAAGACAAGTTCGAAGGGAGAAAATCCTGTGTGTTCATTAGGGACTTCTCTATAGGCAAAGAGAGCCGCGGGTACAACCCTGTCCCAATCTTGAGGATGATCTTCAGTTATCTTACCAAGCAAAGTCTTGAGCGTTCTATTCAGACGCTCAACTAACCCATTAGACATAGGATGGTAGATACTACTGAGAGATCGTTCAATATGTAAGGTAGACATTACCTGTGACATAGTGTCAGATATGAGTTGAGTGCCATGGTCTGACAATATTTCTCTGGGGAACCCCAAGCGAGAAAATATCAACCAAAGAGCATCTGCGATATCTGTAGTAGATATGCTCTTAAGAGGAATAGCCTCTGGCCAACGTGTGCACATATCGACACATGTAAGGATAAACTGATGTCCTCTGGCCGACTTGACCTTAAAAGGGCCAATAATATCTATGGCCATTTTCTGAAACGGCCGAATAGGAATGTCAGCAGCCTGGATAGGCGCAGCATGTCGTGGTCCTCTAGATTTGACCTCCTGACATACCTTGCATGATCGGCAGTAAATACGAATGTCCTTATTGACAAAAGGCCAAAAGAAAGCCGCAAGGACTCTCGACTTCGTACGGGAAAAACCCATATGTCCAGCACATTGCGAGTCATGAGCATGTTGTAATATTTGCACTCTCATGCTCTTGGGAACAAGAATTTGCGAATGTGCCGACGTAGTCGAATCTTGTACCATACGTACAAGTACGCCGTTTCTCATTGCAATCCAAAATTTTCTATTTGTATCCTGATTCGGATCACCTTTCTTCGCAAGAACGAAGAATTTTTTTAAAGAAGGATCTTCTTCTTGCAATTTTATGAAAGAGTCACGAGTGATACTAAGTGACTATCTTGGCTATCAACTTCATTATCACTATTCAGTGAAGTTTCGGGTGTTTGTAGAGCTTGTGCTCTTGTAACTACTGCATTTGTAGCTTGCATGTTATTATCTTCCCAAGCAGCAATCTGCTGTGGGGTACACTCCCTAACTCCGTGAATACGACCAATAATAAGGTCCGCAATAGGATTAGGTAAGAGACAAGCATGCACATCTCCAGTAAAGAAAGGAGTGGCAATGCGAATTACAGCAGTAGGATATTTTTCTAGAGTGCCGCCAAATGTGACACATTTAATAACCCTTCCTGTAGCACAAGATGGATCTACAAGCGATTGTCTAACACCAATTGTGGTGCATCCGGAATCGAAAAGTAGTGAGACCGGAGTATCATTAACAAGACCCTTATGTAGAATTAAAGAACCCCTCCCGTCATGCGCAACAGCAGCAGGAAGAGCGGGAAGTGGGTGACCACAACTCAAAGTAGTTATGGTACCCGGTTCGAATAAAGTACTGCATTGGGGGCATTTGTTTGCTCTCTCAAAGTCAAAAGCAGAACCAGTGACAGCGTCAAAGTTTTTATTATCAACAACATGATTACAGGCTCCCTCAGTTTCCTGTTGTACAGCATTAGCCTGCTGATATCTCTTTTTTTTTGTGTTGAGATCTACCCCGACTATTATTACCTCTGAAGTTATCAGAGTTATTATTATCTCTGCAGTTATTATTGTCTCTATTGTAATTGTTATCCTGGTTCGAATTCCAGTTTCCACGATTACTATCATGTTCACATTGATGCGAACATCTATTTGTTTGGTTCTGAGGTCTTCGGCAGGAATAACCTCTATTACCATATCCTCTTTTGAAATGCTTATAATTATTAGGATGATAGTAACGACCACTATCAGGTTGTCTCCAATTCTTCGAAGAAGAATCACCATGAAATTGGTTTCCATGATTTTGACAGAAATTACCGCTGCTCTTTCTATCAAAATTTTGTTGGAATCTACGAGCAAAGTTTTGACCATACGGAGCTGCCGAAGCAACTGGTAAACCTTCTTTCACCTTAGAGTTACCCATGGTTATGTGTGGGTGTGCAGTTACGTATTGGCAAGAGAAATCTTCCATTTTTTTTTATTGTTTTAGGTTTACGTTCATGAAGGAAAGCAAGGAAAGACTCATTGACAGACGACATGACTTTGTCTCTAAGTATTAAGTCCATAAGTCCTTCATAAGTTTTTTCCGTCTTAGATAGTTCAACCCATCGTGAGAAAGTAATGCGTATTCTTGCAATAAACTCGGAGAATTCAACTCCATTTTCAGGTAACATGTTTTTAAATTGTAGACGATAGCCGTCTTCGTTAAGCTGATATTTCTTTAACAGAGCGGCCCTGACAACCTCATAATTGTTCTTGTCAGGTTCATCCACCATATTTAATATACTTAGAGCTTTACCTGTCAGTATCCCTGATAACTGATAAACATATTTTGCTTTGTCTATGTTATGAGCTGTACATGCTTGTTCAAATCTGTCCAGATAGAACATTATGTCATCACTGGAAGGACTAAAAGTTGGTAACTTAATCTTAAAAGTATCATTATTAGCCTTACCAGAAGATGAACCCTTGTTTGAATCATTACCATTACTCATGTTCATCAATTTCAATTTTTCCAACTCTAAAGCTAAGACCTTTTCTTCATGTTCCATTTTTGCTTTCTCTTTCCTCTCATCAGATCTCTCTGTAATCTTCTCTCCTCAGCCTGAGCCTCTATTTGAAGTCTTTCAGCTTCTTTTTCAAGTCTTTTATTTTCAGCCTCTTTTTCAAGTCTTTTATTCTCAGCTTCTTTTTCAAGTCTTTTATTCTCAGCCTCTTTTTCAAGTCTTTTATTTTCAACCTCTTTTTCAAGTCTTTTATTTTCAGCCTCTAGCTGGAGTTTTCTTTCCTCAGCTTCTAGCTGAGAGTTTTTTTTTTTTTTTTTTTTTTTTTTTTTTTTTTTTTTTTTTGCGTTCGCCCGCTAATACTCGAGGCGAAATCTCAGGTTATTATTTTTTATGTCTAACCTGACATTGATTTTACGTGAGTATCCCTTTATTTCTTGTACAGAGACAGGTGTCCCTCGCCATTCAGGCAAATACTCTCCGATTTCGGAGGTACCCATTGCAGCTGGGTCGGCTCAGGAGCCGCCAGTCCCTGGTCGACGACACTCTTTCAAATGTCCTCGCCAGGTCTCGAGTTAATCCAGTCCAAATCCCGGTCGACGAAAAATCCTCAAATGCCGTCGCCCGGGTTTGATCCTGTATCACCCGGTCGCCAGAGCGGTGTTGTAACCACTACGCTAGCGCGGCTCCTCCTCAGCTTCTGATTCCCTTTTTTGTTTTTCCATTTCCATTTGGAATCTTTTTTCATCCACCTGCATCTGCAGTTTCTTTTGTTCAGCTTCCATCTGCAGTTTCTTTTGTTCAGCTTCCATTGCTTTATCATATCGAGCAGTTGCAAATTCTTCTAACTTATCACCAGTCTTCCCAAGCAATTTACCCTGCTCAATAAAGTGCTCAAATGTAGACATGTTGTCTAACATATGCGTCCAAAACCTGAAATAATTAACTAATTTATTTCAAACCTAAGTGTAACAAGTCTTAATTAAGCACTTGTATATTCACATCACCTTATATTATCCCAGTCTCTGTGGGAAACAAGTCTCCAATCAAAGAACTTGTATATGAAATATCACCAATCAATTCTTGATCATAAGTGCACTTCTCATTCAATAGTGCACAACACTATTCATCATTCATTTATCATCAGTGTAGTAGTAACATTGCATTAGCATAGCCCATTAACTAATTACTATAACTGTAAACAATGACTATGTAAACACATGCAGAATGTAAACATTGAAAATGTAAACAATGCAAACAATGTAAACAATAACAATGTAAACAATAACAAAGATCAGCAACAATACAAAAACGTTCGCAGAAATCAACTAAAAATAAAGCAGAAATTAATGAAATATCACAAAAAATGTGACGATATCTACGATAGAATTAAACAAAATACATGACACCACAGTGTATAAACAAAAATGTTGTATGAAACTAAATTATAGACAAGAGTAGGCTAACAAAATACAAACAAATCAAAACAAAACTAAAGAATGCGAAATAATAACGAAAACAATATTAAAAACATGTCATCACAGCTAACATAAATAGCAACAGAAGTCGCTTAGCAAATTCCAGTATCGGAAATTTGCAAACCCTACAGAAAACGCTCACAATAGACGACCTCTATGACGTGGCATAATCTAACGGAGACACCACCCAACCGAGAACCCGCTGAAATATAAACATATAAATATACAAATAACATATAGACATATAACATATAGAATGAGATGATACACAGAAGACTCAGCAGAAGTATAAGGGCACAGTTTACATACAAACAGGCCACTTAACTTATAGGCTTCCAATCGTAGAACAGCAGAAAAAAACGGATGTCAATCAACGTCCTAAAGAGCGAAGCTCCAACGATGATGGCACATCTGAACTGCTTCCACTGCTAACACGATGGTACTTGAGCTTCTGAAATACTGTGTGTTGAGTTGTTTCGGCACTTGACCTTCTAATCCAAAAGTAAGTTGATGGAAATCGGTACTTGGCCTTCTTCAGAAAACACAACCCGTTTCAACCGGCACTTGACCTTCACAAAAACGACAGCACTGGAACCTTGACAGCAGCAACTTGCTTGACTTGCGTAAAAGATAACAGCAGTCCGAGTTATCCGGCAACATGTAACAACGTCCGGGTACTGTCAAATTCTTGTTTCCGTCAAAAAAAATTGAAATTTTGACTTTTACCGGGC